>JAXGGA010003825.1:0-96680 GCA_038373865.1 Uloborus plumipes
GTATTTCTTAAAGTTTAAAGGAATTTCAAGATAAATGGAATATATCTGGCACGTTTTTCAAACAATTTTTTGAAATTTCCATTTCAATGCCACTCTTTTAAACTTGATTACCAAGTACCCACGCAGGATATTTACCACTAAAAGGCATTTCGCATTATCTCATCACCATTTCCTTATTCCTAGAATACGATCCGATTTCGCAAAAACTGTCCCCACCCTGCTGAGAATTTATTTCAGTAAACAAACGTGGAAAGATCTCCACGACCCTAATACGCGATATTTCCTGAAGAAAAAACAGCGGGCGCTCGTGTTCAAGGCTCAAACAGAACTTTCCCTGCCGAGAAGTGATTTCGCAGACACTTAATGATCAGACATAACTGGGCCCGATTTTAATTAATGTTTTCGTTTTATTGTCGCAAATGATGGAATGAATGTAGCCTCCAAGACGCATGGAATCTTTGATGTTGTCACAGCTATTTATGGCACCGTGGATTTAATCTACGTGAAGTATATGTCTTAATTATCCCCTTTGTTAACGGAACTGAATATTGTACAAAGGTAAATGATGAGCGTGGGCAGTAATTGAGGAACTTACTGCATAATGACAGAACGACTTTTTTGGGATGCCACTTAATGTAGTCGGCCCTGTTGGAATCTTCCGGGCGTATCTGGTAAATAGATAAAAATTGTAAAATTTACTAGAGAACCACACGAACTTTTAATAGTAAAAAAAGTAAATAGGTACAGTGACGTATCCAGGGGGTGCCAAGGGACCAATGCACCCCCCAAGATTTTGTAAGACTATAAAAAATGGTGGCGCCGAATTTTGAAAAAACATGTAACCTTCATGTAAATATGCTTCAGGTTTTTTCAATGAAAAATACTTTATGAGCACTGAAATATTGACATTTTATTTTCTGTTTTCGACAATAAGAAGCAAAACTAATTGTTATTCTGTAATTGTGGAAACAGGGGTGCCCACAGGGAAAGATTATGGCGCAAGTTGCGCCATCGAAATTTTTTGGGGGGATTTTTAAAACTAATTTATTCATTTATTTAAATTATTTATTAATTTATTTTTTAAATTAAATTATTTACTGATTTTTTTAATGTAAATTATTCGTTAATTTATTTTTTTAACTTAAGTTATTTCTTTATTATTATTTATTTATTTATTTTGTGTTTGTGTGTGGAATCTCTGAAAGGGGGAAAAAAGCGATTCTTTTCTGCGCATAATTAGTACTTTAAAAATATTAATAATATACAAAAAATAATAGTTTTAATTTAAAAAAGATAAATAAAAATATTAAAAAATATAAATAAATAATATTTAAAAAAATAAATAAATAATATTTAAAAAAATAAATAAAAATAAATAAAAAAGAGGGATAAAAATCACAATAGAGTTGTGAAAAATTTGGGGGGGGGGGGGGTAGTTTTCGCCATTGAGCTTGGGAGGGATGGGCACCCCTGTGTGGAAATGCAAGAGGAAAATAAGCGATGTACCCGCGCCTTATTGTTCTTGCATGATATTCATTTTTGTGAAAAAAAAAAAAAAAAAAAAAAAAAAAAAACACTCTTTGAGCAACGTTCAATAGAAAAAAATAAATCGAAATACTGCGTTTTTAAAGTTTCACCATATTTCTTGATTTTTTTCCTTTCTCATCACAGTGTCGATGTTCGATGTGCACCCCCCAAAATCAATTCCTGGATATGCCACTGAATAGGTAGCTTTTAAAAAAGCATAAACAGACTAAATGTTCTTTTACCTTGACATAGTCGGACATAATCCACTAGATTAGACGTTAGGAATTCTATTATTTTGTTCCATAATTATTGGCCGCAAATGATATCGTCGGCACCATGCTAAAATGACGAATGTGAAAATTGGCACTTTTCAGGAGAGCCAAAACACTGAATATAATTTTTTCCCACCTGACGTGTTTGGTTAATTTCAATTTTTAAATTTGTATAGATATCTTTAAGTGTAAAACTATCGTTTGATTGTATCATTTCAATTTTAATTATTTGTAAAATTCGAACTTGAAAAAAAGCAATTTTTCACATTCGTTATTTTAGCGTGGTGCCGGCGATAATAGTCCATTTTTGCTGATCATTCCCACGGCGAAGTAGTGATAAACTAACACCCCTACAACATGGAGAGGGATAGTCCCCATGTCTAATAATCGAGTTTCGGCTCATTGCTATAATTTAGGGGGGTCATGGAGCAACAGGACATATAACTCGTGATTCTGCGCGAATTCCTTTTTGGCCATTTTGGCGGCTGCGACGATGACCAACGTCAGCAATGCATTGGGTTTTGGACATGAAAAGTCACGGGTGCCCATCCCCCCCAAGCTCAATGGCGCAAATTCCCCCCCACCCCCCAAAAAAAAATTCACACAACTGTCTTGTGCTTTTTATTTTTTATTTTTACCCCTCTTTTTTAAATATTTATTTATTTTTTTATATTATTTATTTTTTTAATTATTAATTATTTATTTTTAAAAATATTATTGATTATTTTTTTTAGATTATAACTATTATTTTTTTACATCTTATTATTTTTTTAAAAGTTTGAATTATGCGCTGAATAGAATCGCTTTTTTTCTCTTCCAGACATTCCAAGCACACACACACACACACACACAAAAATAAATAAATAAATAAATAAATAAATAAATAAATAAATAATAAAGAAATAAAAAAAATAATTTAAATTAAAAAATAAATTAATGAATAATTTTTATTAAAATTGCCGTAAATAAGTTAAATTAAAAAAATTAACCCATTTAAATAAATAAATAAATTAGTTTTAAAAAATCCCCCAACCCCCCATTTTGATGGCGCAACTTGTGCCATAATTCTCCTTTGTGGGCACCCCTGCGAAAAGTCCACGGGCAGTCTGTGGATGTCTTACCAAGCTTCGTAGTATTGATTTGGCGATTGAACATGAACCTAGAGCTGGTCATCCTAGGCGGTGTGATATGGACTGTTTACAGAAAAAACTACAGACCCAATCAACGTCAAAGGTACGACAACTTGCAGGCATGCCCTCTGTGGCACTACAGACTATTTTCCAACATTTGGTGGTAATGGACATGGTGGAAAGTTTGAAACATGCGTACCACATTAGCTAACGGAGGCGGAATGTTTGCATCGCTTGGAGAAATGCAACTCGCTACAGAAACGCAATCTTAGTGACCCATTCTTGCACAGTATCTTCACTGTGAACGAAAAATGGGTGTTATACGGCAATCATGGGCTCAACTCACAATGCATGAAAAGAACCCGTGTAACAGATGCCCAAACCAAGCCTCCATCTACAGAAGCTCTTTCTTCCTCTCTGTTTAGTGGATTTTCAAGACCTTGGCCTCTTTATGAATTCCTTCAGCTACTTCAGACCATTAACCCTAGAATACTAATCATGAGTAATTTTTACTCATCTTTCTATTTAGTATTAGCGTTAAAAAAAAACACGTTAGTATTCTAGGGTTAATACGAACGTGTACTGGTCATAGTTCGAATGAATAACCCATGAAACATCTCATAAAACCACCAGCACTAGTCAATAGGTTCAGTCCTATACTCCTACAAGAATGATCAGGTTTCGATGTCTCGATTGGTGCGTGGTAAAACATCCAGGTTTTAGAGTATGTGTTTCAGCAGCATTCACATTATTCTCCGGACTCGGCTCTGATCAACTGCTACTTGTTTTGGCAGTTGTGCAGGTTCGTGAGGGAAAAACAGTTCCCGAATGAGGATGATGATGATGATCCCGAATGAGGATTTAGGGAGTTTTGGACTTCGGCACGACCAATATGTGATGCCTACTTTTGCCAATGTGGAATTTTTGCACTGAAAACTCGTTAAGAAATGTGTACTTTTGTCGACGCCGGTCATTTTGTTTTGGAAGAAAATACATTACTTTCGTTTTGACGCTTGTTTTTCTTTGTTTCGATTCCGGTTAATAATTATGGAACAGCCAAATACGTCCTACTGTCTGATTTTGTTAGGTAAAACCTTCCGCGGTACATCAATATTTATATCAACAGTAGATTAATAGTCAGAAATAAAACTTCCCACAATAGGTTTCACTGACTTGTGCGATTGAAGTTTGTTCTTGAACTAAATCCCCTCCCCTCCCTTGAATAGAAATAATCCTTTAGATTAGGAGGAATACAAAATCCTAAAACAGAGTTGTTTCTCAAAAAGTACCCCTTTAAGTGGACATAATCTTTCATATTAGAAGTTAGGAATGCAACATCCTATTGCGAACTTGTGCGCCGCCGAAGTTTTTCCTTCCAAATAAACGTCTTCTCCAAAAAGGTGTCGAGAGCTCCTTCAGAGCACGCGAGGCGCAGAGGATTGCGCCTCAAGGTGACTTGACCCCTTTGCCCCGCAGACGTGATCCCGACACGAAGCCCTTTTCATCGCTGCCGTTAATCACAGTTTGCTTTCTTATTGTACAAGCGAGGTAATAAAAGAAAATGCGTGTCATCATCAAGCTCCGAGACTAGATGTAATTGCCCGACTTGCGCCACAGCCAGCAGTGATACTTCTGGAAGACAAGACGGACCGGTCCTGAGGCTTTGATTCATAAAACCCTAATTGCGGATGATTGAAGCATCTCTTAATGGCGCGAAGCCTTCATCATAAACTGAATACCAATGCTCTGGAGTCGTTTAATCTGGTAGAGTCTTGTTAACTAGATGGAATAAGTTTACAGTCACTCTGCTTAATAATGTCTGTTCTTAACTTCTCTACTCATAATTTGGTAGTGTTATTGCATTAGCATAAAACGACAGAGAAAAAAACACTTAAAGTATTGTATATTTATCCAAATTAAGATGTGATAATTATAAAAAGCATTTAAAAGGAATAACTAACCTGTTGCAAAGTGATCTTGACACTTATACCGAACTCGGTAGTTATAAACTTATAGTCAAGATCAGCAGCGTATATAGGCTATGTGCACCCCCCCCCCCCGCAAGATTTGTAAGTGTGCACCTCCTCTAGAAGAAAGCTATATTTACTATAACAAATATTTTTTCAAAGTAACTAACTTTTCCTGAATCGTGCGCTCTCAAACTTTGTTCGCCTGTCTAAAATTATTTAACCTGTCAAGGCAAGTTCAGTAACATTATTGATATCAATGACTTGTTTTAAACAATTTCTCAAATGGAGTAATGCAACGGCAGAAGTAACTTATGAATTTATTTTAAATGCAAAGCATTAGTAAATCAGTACATTTTAAGAGGAATAAAATTAAACATTTTTAGTTTTTCTCCTAAAAAATACGAAAACTAGAAAATGATTTTTCTTTAAATCATTAATATAAACTAATTTAAAAATTGGTAACATTGTTTCAAACTTTGTAGCTCTAAAAAAAAACCAAAATTATAAAAATAAATAGCTTATTTTAGTAGATTTATTTTCAACTGAAATACGAGGATGAATTGTACAAAGTATATTCAAAAGTAAACTACATTTCAAAGATCATAAAATATTTATAGCAGTTTTTAACATCTACTACTAACTGTATGTTACATATTTAAAGCTAAATTATTATTTCAACGTTTAAATAAAGGACACTTCGATGGAAAACTTTCTACTACTTCAGATACAACAGAAAAGTCTTTCGAATATGATACCAATATCACTAATTAATGATACAGCTTCAAAGCTTTGTTTTCATATAACCGTCGTGAGTTTTTTTTTTCTTGTTAATGGGGATAGTTCAATCGAAAAACATCGACCCTTAAGTAATTGATGTTAAAAACATTGATTGTTTTTTTGAACATCGGTGCTTTAATAACAAAAAACTATGTTTCGAAAAGGTTAGCGTCGATTTCCGAGTGCCTTCAAGAGATTAATAACAACGTTTTAGCTAAAATAAATCACTTTGAAAGTAAATGAAAAAATGCCTACTTTCATCCTAACATACACGAAAAATAGCAATAACGTCGAAATAATTGCTTATAAATTCCATCAAATAATTACGATATTCAGACTAAACTGAATTTCTTAGTTTAAAAAAAAAAGATACCTCGCTTTATCGAAGAAGAATTTGCAAAAATGCGGAAACATGCTCAGTACATTCTTTTTTTAATCGAAAAATTATTTTTTCTTCTTGCTAAAGAAGAGAAGATACAATTGAAATCTCAAGGAAGAGGCTCTCACCTCTAATCTTTAACCTATGGTACTGCTGATAAGAGTAAAATTAGGAACTGAGGGAAGAGGAAAACATCTTCGACTGTATCTTCTGTCGTCCATCATTCGTGTGTGTGTGTGGGGGGGGGGGGGAATTTGGTAGAATAGAGCTTTACCTAGACATTCTTGTGACTAAGATATGAGTGACAGTTAGATCCCAGAAGCGTGCTTGGGGTTCCGAGCAAGTGCTTTTCTATGAGGTGTGAATTAATATGAGATGACGGTTCCATCTAAATGTTCAATTTTAATGTCAACGGTTAGGTGGATTCTTTCCTCTTTTCGATGAAAATGTGGAGAATAATAAAATAATTGTTGGGTAATGATTATAATAATACTTAAGCTATAGAAAATATCCTCAGCGGTTCTGAATAATCCTTAACTAAATATGATCCTTAACGAAATTCTTAATGATTTAGTCTTAATTAATTAGCTCTCGTATAACTTTTAAGAACTATTTCTACTATGTTTATATATATATTTTTTTTCCAACAGGAATAGCGACTATGTAATTTAGAAAATGCACTGGCGATAAAAGTGATGAAAGTAAATAATACAACGTTAAAAAGTACAAATGCGCATTTGTGTTTTTCATTTTTTAACGTTGTATTATTTATTTTTACTTTTAATCACAAATGTATTTATTTATTTCTCAGTAAAAATGATTTTGCATTGTAAATTTTTACATACAGATTTTTTACATAATTTGTACATATTTTTTTACGTATTTGTACATAATTTTTTTAATCTCTTTTTCGTAGTGGTTTAATGTTTAACAAAAGAAAATTATAACCTTCTGAGAAATTGTTAAATGAAACGGAATAATAATATTAGACTTTATTAATATTTTTGTGGTAAAAGTGCTTCGAAATATAGTGGCCGCCGCTAATATGAAATATGAATCACATTTGTTTTCAGCAGTTTTGATTCAACAAAGCGAATAATTCAATAAAGCTGGATTCAATGGATGCCGGACACTGGAATTGGTGGTTTAAGGAATAAAATCGTTAAAAATAGAGGCCGCAGTGCAATACAGTGGCCGCCGCTTATATGAGTCACGTTTGATTTATACAGTTTTCAATCCATAAAGCGACTAATTCAATGAAGCTGGATTTTGTTCCATTTTTAACGATTTGATTCCTTAACCGATTTATGCCCAAGTTTTTTTAACAATTTTTTTCAGTTTTTATCTGCTTAACTCTTACTTGGAATGGTTTACATACATTTTAGGCTTAAAATAGTGCGCCATTGCCCAGGGCCGCGCCGGCCAATGTGCAAAGGCATGCGGCGCACGGGGGCGCCAGAGCCTAAAAGGCGCCGAGCTCTGCCGACCAAAAAAGCTCTTAGCAGAAGAAAAAAAAAATCCAAATAAAAAATTAAAATTGGACTTTTCATTAAAACGAACTTTGGCGATGAAATTATATTGCTCAATGAGACAAGCAATTTGTCTCGCTGTATACCCATAAAGGAAAAATTATTGCCTTGTTGGGTGTCTAAACAAAGCTATTCAAAAGCTTAATCTTTTACACAGGAAACACTAGATGTTATGCATACATCAGCACTTTTTTTTCCGAATTAGGCGCCGTGTATGCTATTTCAGCATGTCTATAAGGTTGTAAGCGCAAAAGAGTCGAAGCAAATCTGCTCTTCCGTAGGTTTCTTCCTTCCATTGAATCAATATTGTACGTAGGATTTTCTTAAGTGCAATGTATTTTAGTATTTCTACAACTGTTCGTGGTGATTCGACTGCTTGTGTTACATAAAAAAATACGGTAAGCATATTTGCATGTTATTTACTTCTGCGCAATATTTACATATTATAGACAACAGTTTAGGTGAATTTTTAAGTTTCAAAAAGTAACAATTTGACCATAATTACACGATTATCTTCTCTTTGCTTCAAGCTTCAACCACTAGTTTTTTTAATTCAAAAAAAGACCTTTGGACAATACATTTGTATTTCATATCAAATTTAATGTCTTTTTAGTGATCCGAATTTTATTGGTTTTCCGGGAAATATTTCAGTTTCCGATTTTAAGGGGAATATCCTCCACTTTATACTTCAATTCAGAAATATAATCAGTGCCCTGTTGTCATATTTAGACAGAAAAGTGAGATTAATTATTTATCAAATGCAAATTCGAGAGATATTTAGAGCTGCGTTAACTATATTTTTTTTTCCAAAACACAATAGTGTATTAAAGGAGCTATTGAAATCGAGATAACTTTGAGAATATATGAAGCAAAAATGTACAGGGTATTCCAAAATTAAATATTTGTCATACTCCCATTTTTGGCGCGCGAAACACCGGACGTGATGCTCGATAGGAATTTAAGTGAATATGATAACTTTTTATGAGTAGTATTTGACGAGTAGTAGTTTGGTTTTTTTCGCAGTAGTTAAAATTCAGAGCTATTCTTATATTTTTTCAGTTAAATGTTAAACGATATTTTTAATCACTTAAATTGTTAAATGTTATTAATATTTTATTTTCAATGTTAAGATTTTCACATTTCAGCTTACAAATGTTTATTTACAATCTGAATTATTATTCTATCCAGATTGGCCACAACAGAATAGTCGCATCATTTTCAATGGTGTTAAAGCACTTGACACTAGGTTTCGTATAACTCATGTCAAAAACGTCGTTTTGTTTTTACCCCCAATATTTTGAGTTATTTGCAGATAGAAAGTCGGGTGTCTGTTTTTACGCACGTGCAGATTTTTTAAAACTTATTATAATTATTATTGACGTTTAGCCAGCTTTAGACTTTTTTAATTTTGTAATTATTTATTTACGGTATAATGAGGAAGTCTATTTGGGGCACGGTAATAAAGGAGTGTTATTTGAAATAGAATATTCATTTGAAATGATTGAGAGCTGCCTGCAATTCTCGAAAAGCAGGCTTGTCGTAGGGGGGGGGGGGCTTTGAGAAATCAATGTATTAATAAAAAGTCGACGTGATTTTTGTTGTTTACCGATAAAATTTGCAACTTTGACCCTTTACAGGACAACTTTAAAACAACGGGCCTGTCTATGTGCTAATTTTAACGCATTTTTCATCTCCCAAAAGAAATAAAAATAAATATAGACATATTATTTTATTTGGAACTTTTTCTATACTAAAAGAATACACAGATCTAGTTTCACACACCCATTGCATGTTTTCCTTATAAAAAAATAACTGTTTGTTGGACTATTTACTCGTTGACTGCGTTACATGAACGATTTGAATTTCATACAAACGAAATTTTAGTCATGTACTTTTTTTTTAATTCAACGATTGAAAAACCCACTTTTTTAGTTTGAGCTTCTAAAATTTAATATTCCTTATATTCTAACGCTTATAACAAAGTAAATGTTTCGGGATATTTAACAAAACCTACTGCTTTAAAAATAGATCAAATATTGGGAATAATTATTTTGAAAAGAATGAAAATATAATGTTATGTGTAAAGGAGTTTTTCGACACTTGGAAGGACTTTTTAGGGGCATGCTGTATGTTTTGTAGTTGGATTGAATGCGATCGCGTGAAAATGTAAAAATGTGATGTTCTAATTTACTTTGAACATTCAATTAAATGTATATGCTACCTCATTTACATTCACGCATGTTTTAAGTTCCATATTTTCAAATTAATATATATTGTATACATTATTTGTACAGATTATGTACTGTTATTTTTTCTTTCAGTACCATGTTTTTAAATCAAAAAAGTATGTTTCAATAAATGTATTTCAGTTTGATAAAACACTAGTTGTTTACGTTTTTTTTTCTTTTTCTTCAAAAACAAATTATACGCGAAACTTATTTTTTCTAAATTATATTTGTCTATAAAACACTATAAGGCGCTCAGAAAACATTTGCACGAGGGCGCCGATCAGGCTTGGCGCGGCCCTGCCATTGCCATATTTATTTAGTTATTCAACGTCCTGTCTATAGGATATTTTGCAGATATGTGAGGAAAATACGACCTTACTTGACTTAAACAGCATCACAGAAGGCATCTCTGATCAATTTAAGCAAATCATTTTAAAATAGTATAATTTTATGAAAAATAAGTTCGCAAAAAAAAACTTACTTTCTGTGGCTACCCATGCTAAATCGCTGCTTGACTGATTTGTCTGAAAATAGTTGTCAATAAATAAACTATGATGTGCAAATAGTGGCTCTAACTGGTTTTCTCAAGAAGAAGGACTATTTAACTTGTGAAAAACAGCTTTAGTAAAAGGACATACCCATTGCAGGTTTTTGTATGTAGTAACTAACAAGCGTCCCGTTTTTAGGCTACTGGGCATAAATGGGTTAAGACAGTTGATTCAATTAACCACCAATTCAATTATCCAGCGTCTACTGTATACCCTTAATTATATCTTCAGTCTGAATTATTGCAACGTAACTTTTCCAAAGCCATCCAATGTCGTCCCAGGAAAGCTACTGTGTCACGACGAATCCATGCTAAATGTGATTAAGTTCAGCAAAACAAGCGGTCGTTTCTGGAATATATGTTTCGTTGGGATTTCTTTTTCGATGTCTCATTTGCGTATCCTCCGTCAAAGGCCGCCTTTGAGTAAAGGCCGCACATTTGATACTCCGTGTCCTCATCTCCTGCCAATTAACGAAACACGTGGGCCGCGGCGAATGAGTTGGGGCGCTATTTCTGTTTTGGATGCGAAAAGGAGGCGAGGTTCAAAATTTAGTTCACTTTTATTCCATCGAAACTTTTTACTGTGATGGAAAAGTTGCTAGCTGTTTTATCAAGATATTTACCAGTGAAAACTGCTTAAATAAAAGGCGTACATTCAGTAGCCTACACAAGGGTCGTGGTCACTAAGTCCTCCAAGTGAAACGTACCTCTGGGGGTACTGGACCCGGGGCTTGGTGCCCTTGGTCTGGAATAAAAAAAGAAGTCTCTTCAGGGCCCCATCCCGGTTAAACCACGAGTTGTGGTAGATACGGGGGACCCCAGAGTGTGTGAAGTCAGTAGCGTACTTCTCCTTTATGCGCCCCTGCAAGATTTGTAAGTGCGCCCCTACCCTCTGTTAAAATATAAAAAATATTTTTCTCGTGTAAGTCATAGTTCTATTTTTCTGAATCGTGCATCCTCAAATTTCTTGCTCCCCCCCCCCGTGCCACGGGGGCTGCGACGGCGTTATGTACGCCACTGCGTACGGTCATTTACTATACTCTGTAGAAAAAATTCCAGAAAATACGCGGTAAAAAGTACTGCACTCATGGTGCCTTTATTTTTATTGTAAAATCCTATTTTACTGTAAAATTTTCCCGCTAAAAAGACAAAACAGTTGTGGCTAGTGGCGCCGATTGAAAAATCAGGCAGTGGGGATCGAACACGCAATCTTTTTTGGGTTTTGCTGCTCCAGGCTGCACAATACACTAAATAGGGCTCTCTAAAGGAGCATGAATGTGGAATCATACGCTTTACACCACAAATCTCATGGTGTACAAATTGGTGTTGCGACCGCTTTTACTTTTTGGTACTTTTATCGGTAAATTTTTTTGCTCTGTTAGCCCCCTATTTTACTTTTTTTAACGTGAAAATGTCCTGAATTTTTGATAGTAACTTTGAGCCACTATTTTTTTTCTTTTTTTGAACTAACTCACTCATATTTTTAAAAAGTTGTCATATTTCTCTCTCTACTTATAATAAAGCTGAAGGTTTGTCTTTCTTTCTTTCTGTCCTTCTGTCTGTCTGTCACGCGCGTAGCGCCAAAACCGTTCGGTCGATTTTCATGCCACTTGATACAAAATTAGTTTGTAGCATGTAGTTTTGCACCTCGAAGCGATTTTTCGAAAATTCCACTTCGTTCTTTTTCTATTCGAATTCTTAGCAGAAATTCGATAAAATAGGGAAGAAATATTTCATACACATTTTCAAGTCTTATGTCATTCGAAAGCTTGAAATTTTCTGCACAAAATGAAGTTTTTTCGAAGTTTCTACGATCATCAGGAGAGTTGTAACAATTGTTTTTAGAATCCCGGAATTCAAGGCTTATCTTCAGTAAAGCAAGCCAAACGATTCTAAAATGGTTAATGAAATGAATTATTTTATCAACGGAAATCAACTTTTAATGTTGTTACCATGGTTACGTTTTTATTTCGTTTATTTGTTTCGTTCTTTTTCCATTAATAATTTTAAAAATGTATTTGTTTTTGTACCAATCATAACTCCAAGCCTTATTAAAATTAGTCAAAAGAAATATAATAAAAATCGTGATAAGATGGCACCTGTCAATCAAATGAGAAATCGAGTCCTTTCTTTAAAAAAGGTAGAGAAGGAAGAAACTGACGCGTACCATTTTTGTGAGTTTAGAGACATTTTGCCGATCTGACGAGTTGTGTAGAAGAGGGAAACATTGCTTAACCAAATGAGGTCAAAAAAGAAACAACATGATAGTAAACCATTCTAAATTTATCGTCTGGCAAAACATATTTTATTTCCTTTTTTTTAATTTCAATATAAATTGCAGTAAATTGCTTGAGTGAACGAGTTTGGCTTTTAATTTATCATTTGCTGGTTGATGTTTGTCGATGTTTATTGTTTTTATTATCATGGTGAAGAATAATGCACGAAATTTCTATTATTTTGTTTTTGAAGTTAGGAAAGAAAACTTTCTTCTTCTTTTAAACTTTGGTAAGATTTCTGTGAGCAGAAAAATTGTTCTTATTTTCTCTTTTGGCTTATTTTTGTGCATCTCCTTTTGGGGTTGCATTCGAATTCCCCCAAGGGGGGTTTTACCCCTTTTATGGGGTAAATCAGTGTTAATTTCAATGCAGGCAAAAGTGATATGAATTGGCGCGACCACTTGGCGAAATATAGCCAAGCTTTTCGTCACCAAGTGTTTGACGCCAATTTGGCGACATATCGCCAAGTTGGCGGCAAATTTGGCGAAAAAATTTATTATTTTATTTTGGTTCAATTTGGCGCTATTGGCGATATTTTGCAAAAAATCCACTGAATGATGTTAAAATCGGAAATATTTAAGAGATTAATCACTGTAAAACCTTTTTTTTTTGCATTGTTTTGTGGCAAACTAGGGATGTAAATATTTGAATTGTTATCTTGCTCACTCCAAGCACTATTTTAGCATTTAAGGCATCTACTAAGAAATTTACACGTAAAAGAGTAGTGTGGGGTCCATGCCAAATTTTTATATCATTCTTTGAAAGAATTATAGTTGAATTATAACTAAAATAGAGTTTTTTTTGCTATATCAATTTTTTACAAATGAATTTTTAAGTTTATACCACGGGCAAAGCCGTGCGGGTACCGCTAGTGTTTGTATAAAACGAATAATAAGAAAATTCCTAAATTAGTGTATAGATATCTCAAATTAAGGAATAATAATTATTAAGTTTATTTGAGATGAACCATTATCTTGGTTTTTAGTTATTCTGCCGACAGAGCCATATTTAAGAGGTGGGTTTTTGGGGTTCAAACCCCCTCCGAAATTTTTCAAAACTGTTACAAAAATGCTTTTCATAGTTTCTCATTGAAATAATTATTATTACTTTTTGATTTTAATTTTCTTATTTACTTTGAAACTGCATTTGAAAAATGAAATTATCATTATTGAATAACTGTACAAATTAAATGTTTTTTCTGCAGCATTTATTTTTATCGCAGTTATTGCAAACATAATTTCTTAACAATAAACCTTTCCCTTCGAATTTTTAATAACACTAAAAAACACCAAAACTCTTCCAATTTGTACGTACAAAACCCTATATTTAGCACATCTTATATCGTAAGATTGAAATTTCAAAAGTATGCCTTCGAATGCGCGTTTATGAGTAACTCATTTGTCCAGATTTTTTTTTTCTTCATTAAAAAGACATGTTTTTTTTTTTTTTTTTTTTTTTGCATTTTTCATGTTAATACCCTTTTGTTATCTATTGTAACAAAAATCAACAGAATATGGAACATGAAATTAAATTATATTGACTTTATGGATTTCAGCAGAAATAGGTTTGGTAAAACATTCCCCGAAACTAAAACCTGGTAACGGCCCTGCCTGCTATTTAGAATTATTTTGAACCGACTTTTGACTTTAAAAAACATTTCTAATTGTTTAAAAACTTTTGAGCAATGTTCGAAATTCGAGAAAAATTTACTCGAAATACTACTGTAAAAAGGAGTGTTTATAGTAGTTACAGAAAAATTTTTCTGGAAAATGTAAGTGATTCCAGTACGAATTGGTATACCACGTGATTTATGTTTGAAACGTATTATTCTTCATCCTCGTTTCTATGACAAGCTTCATTCAGTGTAGTGGCTAGCGCACCAAAATCGACAGCTCGCTGGGAGGGGGCTACATGGCTTTTGGCGTAAATTAGTGCAGTTCTCATAATAGTTTTGGCTTTAGTAATATGGAGGAAAATATACAGGGTATCCACTCCTATCGTGGACCAATAGCTAATTTCTAAACCGTTAGAGATAAGCATATAGTTCATTTTGGAAAAAATCTCCAAATTACGAAAGGAATTTTGGGTCTATTCAATGTTTTTCAAAAAATCAAATTTTGAAAGAGTTACGAAATTTAAATTTTTACACAGCCCCTCAGTCCTATCAATCATATTTAGTAAAACCTTCTTGTCACTGTAACGTTTAAAACTAAAAAAAAAATCACTGTTCTACCACAAAAATTGACCGAGTTATGACGTTTTGAAAAATCAAGATTTTGCATTATTTCATGACGTCATCGGTGGAGCGATCTCTCAATGTCGTCATGAAATAATGCAAAATTTACGGTAATAATTACAAACTTTAAAACGGTTTAGAAATTAGCTATTGGTCCACGATAGGAGTGGACACCCTGTATATCAGAGTTGATTTTGTTGCGTCTTGTTTTAACATTTATACGTTAAGCTGTCTATCTTCTTTCTGTTTCAAAGTAGCTTTTGAAGAGAATTAAATGAAAGTGTGCGTAAAAAAGAAGGGTTACACGTTTCATCTTTAAAAATCAGAGTAAGGGCCCTGCTCCACATTGACGTAAAGCAGAAAAATAAAGCAGAAGCGTAAAATGGAGCAAATAGTGTTCCTATGGAAAGTACCCGGATTTTCGGTTTCTGCCTTCAGTTTCAGTCGCGTTTTACGCTGATGTGGAGCAGGGCCCTTAGAAAACATAAATTTACGAGGACGGTCTGCCAACTGTAAATGTAATGAAAGCAAAAAATGCAACGCCGAAAACCCACAAATGAGCAAGAATACGCGGACATGTGTTTCGGCATAACAAGAAACGCATTTTTCAATGCACTAAATGTGAGCTTATGGATCGTTGATTGTTTCTGAAACCACTAGGGAACCCGAGCCCGAGTAGACACATCTACCCGATTTAATGCCGAAAAAGTACGGCTTCCGTTTTTACGAGCACCATTAAGGTGGAAATCCGATTTAGCTCAGAGCGCTCTGTTCGTTTGATCCAGATCAAGGGTCGAGCAAACCCCTGGTCTTATTACATACAGCATTGTATTCATACTTCTTCATTCCAACTTCGTTCTACAGGCAATTGGACTCAAGACTTAAAAAACTATTATTCGTTTCCTGCAGCAAAAAAGAAAATTACTACTCTTATTTCTTTTCTAATAGACCACGAGCATTTTCTTTTCGGATAATATTTTTTTTTAACGTCAATACTATTAATTGCACCTTGTGCTTGTTCTTTCTTCTGTTTATTTATTAAATTATCTACATTTCTTTTTTTTTCTTTAATTTTCATGTTTTATTATTTATATGTATATTTTTTTTCTTTTTCATTTAGTCATTTTGTTATTTATATATTTTATTTTTTATTCCTTTAATTCCTTTTTTTTTCATTTACTTTATTTATTTATTTTTTCTATTACCTTTATGTAAATATTTTACTTATTTTTATTTTTATTTATTATTAACCGAAATTATTTTTCTTGTGTATATACCAAATTGAATGTTTACCCATATGGGTTGTTTTGTACATTTTCACGTACGTCATCCCGTAATTTGTTAAATTTAACATTGTTGAATATGTACAAAGGGATGACGCATTTTTGAAAAAAAAAAAAAAAAAAAACCCTGGTCTGGTACCCTCAGAGGTATCTAGCTTATGGACGTAAAAACATCCAACAAAAGACTTGAAGTGGAATTTCTTTACATCCATATGGTCACATTTTGTTCATTGAAAAAGGGGTTCCTTGTAACGCCGAAACGTGTGTCTGTGCATTCCTTGGCCTTTCTGCTTTATTAACGTTGCAAAGACATGTATATTTTCTTGTAAATATAGTCATGAAAAAGAGAGAGAAATGTCACAATCTAATATAGGCCAAACAATTTTTCAAAGGTAAGGTCATCACAGTCCGAATACTTACTTGTCTATTAGAAGATTGGCAGCTTGGTGCAATGCCAAGGGTTCTGAGTCTGATCCTTCTCTTTACAACCGTGCATACTAATCGGTTTTTGTGCCAAAAAACGAGTTTTTAAAGCATACAGCTGTTTTAGAAATAGAGATGGCTGACATAAATTTTGTGACGTAAAACCAGAAAGGACAGCTAGTGATAACATCATTTAACGTCAAGATACATCATCTACTTACTTTCAGTTTGCTCTTTGGTGCTTTGTTGCTTTTAAAGATGAGACATAGTTTTTGCTCAATTTTAATTAGTGACAAAAATTAGTATGCGCCTAAAGAGTGTAATAGAAAATGTGCAAAATTAATAATAATAATAATAATAATAATAATTCAATAAACTCTCGATTAATCCGCGGTCGGTTTATTCGTGGTTCGAGCTATCCGCGGGTCTTTTACACTTCTGTTTACATTTTTTACTGTGATTTTGAGTGTGTTTATTGTTTATTTATAGCAGTTGAAGATTTTTTGCGTTCAATGTTATCGTTTTTAGCTTTAATTTAAATGTATGTGTTGCGCATTATTAACTTATTTTAGCTATTGCATGCACTAGTACTGTTTTTTACTTATTTTTCGGATTATCCGCGGTTACCGTGACAACCAATTCAGCGGATAATTGGGAGTTTACTGTAATAATAAATGTGTGAACCGTATTCTAGTACTCCATAACATTAGGTCTGCCACGTTCTCTCAATTTATGGAGAGGGAAGTTAAAGATGAAGTTTATAATGCATTTCTGATTTTCAATGTTGATTTTGACTTATTGTCAGCGGCAATTCATTAATTCCATTGAAAGCTATCAAAGAGAAAATTATCGTTGTTCATTGGGTTTTTTCGGCTTTTCGTGCATAGTGTGGCTCTGGTAAAAATACGTTAGACCTTGGACGCACTCATTTTTGTTACGGTTGAAAGAGGGAAGATTTTAAGCTTGGTACATACAAAGTGTCACTAATCCTTATCGACAGCGCAAAATCCTAGTTTGGGAAAGAAGTAGCAATTTTCCTCGCCCTTATTTTAACAAATGGGGAATAGTTTCGAGCGTTATCCGATGGAAGCCATCTTCTCAGAACCAGACTATACTAGCATTTAATTCACTCATTATTGAGTACGCTGTTAAAATATCAGGAAAGTTTACGGTAAATATTGTTGTAAAGTGGAGAGTTTGCAGTGCAAAAAAATTTTGCACCACATTTTACCGGAAAAGGAAGCGATCGCAATTCTAGCTGATGCACTGCATGACAATGTGTGAAGCATTTTAATTCTCATTCCCGCACTGTGTCGAGCCCCATTCTGTGTGGTGGCTAGCACGCCTTAAAACGGACAAGAAGATCTCGTGTTCAATCCCACTTTTCATTTCATTTCATTAGGCGCCGGAGGCGCTGGGTGGAATGATGAGGATGGATGCAAAGTCCCTGTCCTCCAATACGCATTTATTTCCAGTTGGATTTGATTTCTCTGTTTATGGAATTGATTTTTGGACGATTTTGGACAAAGAATTTTTAAATTCTATTGTCATAATAGATGACACCAGCACATGTAAAACGAAAAATAAAACAAGAGAGGCCCCCGCGAAGAAGAGCAGAAATAGCTCGGAAAACAAGTGAAGAGAATTAAGTCGAGAGCACTTGGTTAGTAAACGCAACAAGTCGTCTACCATATGTTGGATTTTTGAGTAAAACCTCGTTGCAAAAAGAGTCATGTGGATTTGAGAATTGACTAAGAAAGGGGGTAAAGTTCACTCTAAATGGTGAATAATTAGGGCAGTCTAAGAGCATGTGTATGAGGTTCTCTGTGATCTTGCATTTGTCGCAGTTGGGACTAGATACTTTCCTCATTTTGAAGAGTTTGTCCTTCGTTAGGAGCGAGTTTGTAATAATTCGGTTAAGTGTAACTTCATTTTTTCTGTTTGTAATCCACTGTATTTGATTATTGATAGGGAGAGATCTATTTTTGAAGTTGTTGTAGTATTTTGAGTTTTGCCAAGTAGTTAGAAGGTTTTTATTCCTTTCTGTCTTGATGAATTTCTTGATATCCTTGAAGGAGCAAATAGGAAGTATCGGAGAATTTGGATTGTTTTCCGCACTTTTGGCAAGCTTGTCTGCCCTCTCATTTTCAGGTATTCCAACATGAGCCGGAACCCAGTATAGTTCGATGATATTTTGCATTGCGAACTTTTGTAGTTGAAGTCGAGTTACCGTTGTAATCAGGTCTTCATTTTGTTTTGTGTTATTTAGAGCTTTTAGTGCACTTAAGCTGTCTGAAAGGATAATAGCCGGTTGATTCTTATCAAGGAGGAATTTAGCAGTATACCATATTGCCGACATTTCGGCGGTGAAAATTGAGCAGCATGGAAGGACTTTAAGACTTCGTTCTATCTTAGCGGATTGGTTGTATATGCCTATTGCAACATTGTTGTGTTTTGAACCGTCTGTTGCCCAGATTTGGTAATTTTTTTTCGAGTCTTTGAAGATTTGGAAAGAGGTGGTTATTATAGGTGTGATTTTTGTCGTTTGAAATTGCTCGTTGTCAGTTGAGATCTTGAAATTTTTGCCGAATGTCGTTACAGTTGGGTTTTCATTTAGGATAGGGTTGGTATTTAGGCAGTTTGCTCTAGTGATGTCTTCAAATCTGAGTCTGATATTTTCCTCAATTTCATTTTCCCTATTACCCGTCGGACGGATAGTGCACCTATATGACTTATTTCTTTTGAAGAGTTGTTTGCATAGGAATTGAACAGATTTGAAGTGTATTCTGTCCTGAGTTAGGTCAATTTTAGTTTGATAGCGGATGAAGTCATTTGGCGCGAAGTTGTTGATTCCCAGTCCACTGCGTATGCCCGCGTTTATTATCGTGTCTGCCTTCTTGTAATTCTGTTTGGTATCTTTTGTTCGGATGATTATACCATAGTCCAGTTGTGGGACCAAGACTTGTTTGATAATTTTGATTAAGCAATTATTGTTAAGGCCCGTATTTCTATTGCTGAGCCATTTCAAGGCGTTTAACGTTTTGCTTGTTTTTTGTTCTAAGTACTCTTTATGTTTATTCCATTTGAGATTATTTTGCCAGATGACCCCTAAAATTCTGTGGTGCGCGTTCCAGGGAATTGTTTCATTGTTTAGAGAAAACGTTTTATTATTTTTATCTTTTTTGGGGGAGAAGTCAATCAGGCTCGATTTCTGAGTGGATATTGGCATTTCATTTACCCTTGTCCATGTTTGGAATTGGCTGAGGCTTTTAGCAACGAATTCTTCCGCTAATTCTCTTTTTTTGTTACGTATTATGAAAATAACGTCATCTGCATATGTAAAGATTTTGGCATTTGTAACAAATTGACCTAGGTCAGAGAGATATAAATTGAAGAGCAGGGGAGACAAAATGGCCCCTTGTGGTAGCCCACAGTGAGCTTTCATGGTATTAGAATTTGTTCCCTTCCATTGCACAAAAATTTGCCTTTCAGTTAAGAATTCTTTAATCCAATGGACTAGTTTGGAGTCTAGTTTTAGGTCTATCAACTTTTGAATTAGGTTCTTTATTTTTACGTTGTCGTAGGCTCCTTTTAGGTCGACACTAATAGCATAAATGTAGTTTTTCCTTCTTCTCCCAGCTTCTATGTACTTCAGTAGATCATATAAGTATTCGTCCGTGCCTCTTTCAGCCGTAAATCCATAGGCATATTCAGGCATTATTTTTTGTTTTACTATCCATGGGTTAATTCGATTAAGGAGAATTTTTTCAAGGATCTTAGCAGTGGTTTGGGTTAGCGCAATCGGCCTGTAATTGTCAACGTGCTTGGGGTTTTTGGAGCCTTTTTTAATCGGAATTAATTTTGCAGTTTTCCATGCGCTGGGTATGATACCCGACTTTATGCTTTTGTTAAAAATTCCCCTTAAGAAATTTTTACCATTGTCCGGAAGGGATTTTATCGCTTTAATGGTGATTCCGTCAGAGCCAGGGCTTTTGTTTTTCATGTATTTCAGTGCTTTGTTAAATTCTTCTTCTGAGATTTCAGCCGCTAAGTAATCTGTTGCATCTAAATCTTTTATCTGTGGGAACGAATTCTCCTCATTTTTGTTGACAAAATGCTCGGCGAAAATATTCGCTTGTTCCTCCTTATCTGTTACATAATTTCCATTAACTTCTAAAATAAGATTACTATCATTAATTTCCTTACCTAGGACTTGTTTAATTTTTCTGAGTGAGCTGAAGATTTCTTTGGAATTTTTAATATTGAAATTTTGTTTCCCCCAAAAGGATTTTTTTGCCCTTTTTACTGCTAATTTGAATATGGCTGTAGCTTTTTTAAGTTTTATCCAGTTTTCCATGTTTGGCGAATTTTTTAAGTCCTTTTGACATTGGTTTCTTATTGCTTTCTTTTTTGCGCATTCTAAATTGAACCACTTTAATCCCAGGTTTTTATCTTTATATTTGATGGTTTTAGTTTCAACTAATTGTGCCTCTTTCATAATTTTTGTCAGCTGAATATACTGTTGATTTGAATCTCCTTGTGAAGGCGTTTCCGTGAGCTTCTTTTGTATAATGTTTGCCGTTTGTGCCCAGTTTGTGTAGGTTTTGGTCATGATTTTAACGTTGTTTGTATTGTCTATTCTTAAGATAGCTGGAAAGTGGTCGCTTTGGCCTCGTTCATCAAGTCTTTCCCATGAAAAGGATAGCGCTATCTCCTTACTTACTGCGGTTAGGTCTAGAATCCCGTCTTCTTTACCTTTGTTGACTCTAGTGGGGGATTTGTTATTTAAGACTATTAAGTTCGAGTTTTTTAACCATCTTGTAAATTTTGTGCCACTGGGAGAGGTAATTCTGTCCCCAAATACTTTGCTTCTTGCGTTAAAATCACCAGTAAACACGGATTTATCATTTTCTAAAAGTTTCAATTCCTCTAGAACGGAGTCATTTATTGGGCCCGGTGCCCTGTAACAATTAATGACATTAAAGGTGGTTTTCCTATAAACAATAGAAATAGCTAAAAGTTCTAACCCAGTAGAAGACATACTTGAAATAATATATGATGGTATATCCTTACGAACATAAGTACAGATTCCGCCTCCCTTGTGCGGGAAAACCTTTTCAACTCCGTAGCAAATATAATTAAATAAGGCAGGTAGCTTACCTGTAGGTAACCAAGTCTCTTGGATGCATAAAACAAGCGGGTTTGTCCAAGCAACAAAAAATTTGAGGAAGTCCAGGTTAGCGAAAAGACCACGAATATTCCAGGAAAATAAAAAGGAGGCACCGGGAAAAACACGCGAAGGCGCGTTAGAATTCATCGTCCATTACAGCAATGTCAGGAGCAGGCTCCTTAGAACCACTAGCGTGGTTGTAGGTGAAGGGCAGTGGACTGGGCGGAAAGCCGTAAGAATTTCCTTCAATGCTAGCTACTTTGGACTTTATTTGACTAAGTTCAAGTTCAATGTTTCTGAACCAGTTATTACTTAATTGCTCCTTTAAAAGGTTCAATTCTCCAACTACTTTAGTTAGTATTTCTGTGAGTCTTTCAATTTCTTTATTCTTCTCCGCAACTAATATCTCGAGTTTTTGGATTCTAGAGGATTCTTCCGTTGGTACCGATTGGGTTTTATTTTTATCATTGGAGCTTGACAAATTTCCGGCAACAACTTTTGCCCAATTTTTGCTCGTTTCTGGGGGAGAGTTTGTCAGTTTTTTTGTTGCCTCTTGGTAGTAAGGGCAGCTTTTACTAGTGCTACTGTGGTTCTCTCCACAGTGAATGCATTTAGGCGGTGCTTCACATGTCTCATGGTTTTCCCCGCAATTAGGGCATCTGGTTTGACTTTTACAATACCGCTTAATGTGACCAAATCTTAAACAATTATAGCAAACTTTTGGCTGCTCAATGTATTTTTCAAGCCTGTACCTGATTCGGCCGATGTAGATATGGGTTCTCTCAGTTTTCCCAAGTTCTTTAAGCAGGACAGTTGTAGTGGGTTCCTTCGACTCGCGCTTGGTGAACCGAATCAGGCTCCACACGTCTATTTCTTCTTCTTTTAGTTTGTTTGCTAAGTATTCCAGTCCAATATCTATGTTGACTCCTTTTATTACATATTTGGTTATTAGAGGTTCTTCAATAATCCTCGCACTAACTTCTATGTTGTTGAATGATTTTACCTTTATAAGATTATTGGCCGTGTCAATGTCTTTTGTACAGACCACGATATTTTGGCTACGCGTTATTTGCACTATGTCCTCTTTGTTAGTTATCTTTTCAATTTCCTCATGAAATTTTTTTGTCTTGAAAGATACTATTTGGTTGTTGATTCCAGACAATACAATATTTGCCTCTGTAGTTCCGTTGTTGAATGCCTTCACTAATTTTTCACTGACTGTTAAATTAGTATCCCAGACATTTTCGCTGGTTCTAAGGGTTTTATCTTTAGGACTAAGCGGGGTACTGTCCTCGTCGCTTTTACGTTTTGGGGGCCCCATTCAGAAAGAGTGGAAACCTCATTTGGAGGCCACAAAATAAGAGAAAAAAGTGCAGCTAGTCTATAGCTAAAGCACAAAGCAAAGACCACAAATTGAAAAGAAGCAAGCGTGAAAAGAAACTAAGAACTTTCGAGACACCCTACACATTAGACACCACGCGTCTTGTTACGACTTATGTGAATCACAATTGGAATAACTCACACTTCTTGCGAATGCGAGTAAACAAGCAAAACGGTTCGGTTAAACAATCCCACTTTTTCAACTTCGTTTTTTCATTAGGCGCTACTCCACAGTGTACTAGTTTTTCTTCCGTACAATTTTTACAGCACAACAGGATTTTATTGCAATAATTGCTGTCAACGTAATTTCCAGCACTTTTATCCGCAAAATTTCAGGATTTTTATTTCAGCTATGACAAATTACCGTATGATTTATTTTTGGATTTCAAACATCGTTTAGTCCCTTTTTCAAACTGGTAGTTCGCCTGCGTCTCGTGTCCACCAACCTTTGCTCATGGATTGTGCATGGCATGGTGTACTGGCGACATCTGTAGCGTTGCTGGGTAACTAATATGACATAATGATGTGTGTCTCAGGTGTGGCCCGATCCCGGGTCCGACGTGATGGTAACTGAGTGTTTCTCCACTGAGCCAAAATGACTTGACTGTTCGTGGGTAAAATTGGGTTTGTGCTTTCGGACGAAAGCCACACTTTTCTTAATTCGTCACCGCGAAAAACATCATTTGAATTCGAGATTATTTTGTTTTTAGTTTATTCATGCTTTATTAAGTGTTCTCATCATTTTTGCGCCTTCATAAACTCTAAACAAAGTTGCAAATAAAAACTTCCTCGCCGTAAAAAAACAAGGCGAACTTCTTTTGGATGACTTTCTTTCAATTTTCTGCTCTCTTTTCTTTATTCAGTCATCAATTAGAACATTAGAGTGAGTCGTAAAGGCGCCGAATGGGTGGTCTCCACAAACGATCGGAACATGTTTGGTTTTCTAAAAGGAATCGCGCCCAGAAATGCCTTCCATGCCTTATTTACTTTAAACGGTTAATAACGGGTTTCCCTGATAGAATGTGAATGAGCTCGCTGGTAATTGATTTTTTTAAAAGCTTGTTCCAGTCAATTAATTTTTTTCCCCATCGCTTCTGTTGGTTTCTTTCTGTAATCTTTAATCGATGATAGCTACTGAATGGAGTATAAGCAATTCAAGAATACAAAGCAAGTTTGATGTTTAAAAACTAGATCTTCAAAAAAAAAGGGTTTTATTTTAAATTTTTTATTTTTAAATTTAGAAAGCGCAGTATAACCTATTAAGGCTCTTGCTCCTTAAAACCCACACTTAGAAAACATTCTATAAGAAAAAACAATGGCCCCATAAAAAACCTTTTAACAAAGCAAATTTTTTTTTTAATTTTTTTTAAAGTTCTTTTGCGATTGCTTCTTATCGCCGATTTAATAGAACGCCAACCAATTAATGGAACAATTTAATAGAACATTTAATGAAAAAGCGTCTTACACTCGACATCTTCCATTCCTGACCGATTAGTTAGAATCAGTGGTCGGATGTAGCGCGCTACAAGTAGCGAAACTACTGTAGTAACTATATTTTTGAGTAGTTTATAGTGTAGCCCACTACTTTTTAAAAAAAGTAGAGTAGTGAGTAGCGCGATACAAAAAAATTGTAGTTTGTAGCGATTTTTAGAAACTACTTTTAAATTAAAACAATAAATAAATGAAAAAAAAGAGAGAGAGAGAACGAAGGGGAAAAAAACAAGGTTTAATTGACTCTGACTGGTGCAAATCTTGCACGAATACAGCAGCGGACGCAATGAGATATCAGAACCATAAAAATATGAGCTGATCCCCTAGACACATTATTTTGAAGAAATACATTCTATCTGTTTCATGTCATTGGTTTTTTTGGCATCTTACTTTTTATATTCCTTAAAATAATTTTTATGTTCCTAAATATTCCCTGGAAAGAAATTTAAAAAAAATGAAGGTTGAATTCTTTCAATCTTACAACTTTCGAATCTTTTTTTGTGGCGAGTATTCGTAAAAATTGTTAAAAAAAAATCTATGAAGGATAAATTTTAGCATAAAAAAAGGAACAGAAAGGAAAAGTAACAAATAAATTCAAAGGCAACTCCTAGTTCTATTCCATATTCAAAATGAGTTAATTTATTAATGTAAACCACTATTCAAATTTTTTTCGTCAATCCTCAAACGGTGTATGCTTTTTATTTACTTATTTTTTAAAAAGTAGCGAAGTAGCGACTGCAATTCATAAGTAGTTTGTAGTCGCGACATTAAAAAAAAAGTAGTTGTAGTTGTAGTTAACTACATTTATAACAAAGTAGTTGTAGTTCGCTACAAAAGAAATGTAGTTTTTCCAACCACTGGTTAGAATCAGGGTGTTGATTCTTTTCAATGCGTTCTTCGGGCTTCTTCTTTTTTTCTACGTATTTCAGAACCTAAAGTAAAATTTAAAAATTGTTTTTGAAAAACCTGGTGTTTTCTAATATTTTGTATTGAATGTGACAGTTGAAGGGCTTGGAAGATGAAGGGATTTTGTAACAAAACCCTAATTTATAGTGTAATTTAGGTTCAAAGTTTATTGTTGCAGCTTTTTCGTTTTATGGTTTTGACGTCAAGTGAAATTAGTCTAATGACATCTATTTTTAATGTAACAAGTTTTATTTGCTACCTGTGTCCAGATTGTATTTTCAAAAAATGCAACATAGCCAACTAAACCCTTCAATTCAATAATATAACTGCTTCCCCCCTCCCCTCCCCCCCCCCAAAAAAAAATCTTGTAGTAAAAGCTACACAGTAATAAACTGTGAAATTGCTGATTTTACAGTAGTAGACTGTAAAGTTGTTAGTTTACAATAGTAATAAACTGTACAATTGCTGATTTTACAGTAGAAGACTGTAAAGTTGCTAGGCTACAGTAATAAACTGTAAAATTGCTAGTTTCAGTCTATTATTGTGCTTTTGCAGTTTTAAATCGGAACCTCTGCTGCCGGTAATAAACTGCAAAAATGCTAGTTTCGGTCTATTACTGTGCTTTTGTAGTTTTAAAGTGGAACTTCTGCTGCCAGTATTATACTGTAAAACAAGTTCATTTTTTGCAGTGTAGGCATTAAAATCACATTTAGATCTAGAAAAATGAGGTGAGGATTTTTCTTAGTAGTCTTTTCTGTTAGAAAGTGTTACGACACCGTCTTATTAGAAGGCGGCGTTGGCGTGAAGGGTGGCGAATCGCTTTTGATTACTTTTTAATGGCTTTTGGTTCATAAGCTGCCGAATCAGCGAGAAAAAAATGTTTCACGTTTTCTGCTGCAAATGGACGGGTGGTGTTGCAATCGCCAACACTGATTCTTTCTCAGAATGTTGAATTTTCCATACTTCGAGTATTGTGACTCAGTTTACCGCCAGGCACAATCAAGAAGTTGCTGTGTCATAATAATGAAGCAATTTCTGCTAAGACAAGTATTTTAGATGGACTTTTCGGGGAAAAATGTGTCCTTCATTTCTTTGTGGAATATTTCCCATTGAAAAGTACAAAAGCGGTATAACTCGCTCTAAATTGCTTATTTAACAATTCCATTAGTAGAATGAAATTTATTAGTTGAAAGAGTTTTTCCAAAAGAAGTAATCAATAAAAGTTGGAACTTTAATTTTCTGTCGCAGCTTTAATAAAGCCAGAACTTGTTCCAACTTTTTTGCAATTTGCTATCATTTCGTTGTTGGAACCTTCAAATTACCATGAAAATTTTCTTTTAATGAAGCCCATGATTGCCTTTTCAAAAGTCGGTCAGTTTCATTTGTTTATTTTTTACATTGCGAAATTTCGAGTAAAGCGACTATCTCACACAGAAAATTATATTCTGGATGAAGTTGAGTGCAGAGTAGAAGTTGGAAGCTAGCTGCCTTTAGCGATTTTTTTTTTTTTTTTTTTGTATGACCCAAGGCCAAGGCCCCGCTTTATGAGAGTACATCCCTGGCTTAAGCCAAGACTCCGCCGTACCATAGATTTATTGATTTTATCAACGCATAAACATCATCAGAAAGTTATTTTATTCGACAGCCCTATCAATCGATGACAGTAATTGCTTGAAAGGTTTGTTTTTCGAATCGCTACTTGTACTTTCAAAGGTTTCCTTTAGCAAAAACTTTTCAATAACCACGCAGGGCGTTGAAATCGAGGCTCTTGCACCTGCTGCTCAGCTTTACCGATAGGTATCAAACCTAGCTGCTTTGTTTTCATTTCCTTCTCAAACCAAAACACATAATTATCTTCTCGAACCGGCAATTTCCAGGCGCGTGCCAGCTAGAGATGGTTTCAAAGCCGGTATCTGCTCCAAGGAAAGAGGTGAAAATAGTTTCCCAAGGCGTGCTCGCTGTGAGTGTGTGAATTAAACGTGTGCTTGAATTGCCGGGATGGCATTGGGAGTCTTATTTTAACTACAAAAGCACCGCCCGTGCGGCCTTCGACCGTGTTCTCAAAGCCGTTATTGTTTACCGAAATCTGACAAGTGACGGAGAATTTTTCTTAGATTGATGGTCCTGAGAAAGATGGAGTTTGATAAGTCTATAAGCATTCAGGTCAGTAGTGGAATCTTCAGCTGCATCGATCTTTGAACCAAAAAAAGATAATTGGAATTAGAAGCTTTTTTTTTTTTTCTTTCGCTTCTAAGACCTTTGATTGAGTCATTGTTAAGTATTTGGATACATGGCGAACTGTTCACATGCAGAGGTGCGCACCCCCCTCCCCCATCGAGCAATGGCATACCCCTCTAATCATTTGTGATTGTTCAAACTCAGTTCCGCAGCAATTACCGTTTCCTATTACTCGGAAAAAGACAGAAGTTAACTTACCAGAGTTGCTAAGGTACTCTTCTGAAAAACTGAGCTATCACCTTAGCATAGTTTCCCTCTTTTCCGGTAATAGGAAAGGTTGAATGCCGAAAATTGGAGGTGGAATACTTTTACAAAGCGACTACGAAAGTAACTCCTAACTTCAGTGTCCATTACCCTTTTCTGTTACCCGAAGAAGGCTGTGGGACAGGCCTGTCATTTAGAAGGGACAAGAAAGGGGCCAATCCCCCCTCCCTGATTTTGGAAATCAATCTTCTTAAATGTAAGTGGACGTGGTTTTACAATATTTTGGTAAAATTTACATTGTGTATACACATTTTGTCATTTCTTTTGGAAAACTTCGAAATGACGGGTCTGCTGGGGGACGTTAAAAGTGTTAGTGGTCACAAAGTCCTTCAAGTGAATCAATACCTCTGGGGGTACTGGACCAATGGTTTGCTCGGCTTCTGGTCTGGATCAAAAGAACAGTACGCTCTTCAGGGCCTCATTCCAGCTAAACTACGAGTAGTGGTAGGTCCGGGGATCCTAGAGTGAAAAGTACCCGAAAAAGGGGAAACATTGTCGGGGTCGGATGTCAACCTACTAGAGGAGTACTACACTCATGGAAATACAAACCATTAATACTTGTTTACATAAAATTAGATAAAGGATTTGAAAAAAAAAACGGATTCAGTGGAGGAAATTACTAAAATTGACAAAAATAAAATTAAAAACAACCAAGTCTCTTTCATGATTTGTACCACTTTCCCGAGAGTGACCCAGACCTTCCTCGCACCGTACGTGCTGACGGCATCGTCCGTCCGTCTGGTGACGTCACTTCCGGCGTCTCGCGAGCCACGTGCTCAAATCAAAGGCATCATTCAATTGTCACCGTTTGAGAAAGCCGCTCATTTCCTCATCGGAAGCTCCAGATGGATTTATGCGAGTCTTCCCAGATTCTTTTCCGGTTGGGAAAAAAAAAAGCAATCGGACCGTTCTTGCGTCGTCTGCTTCTTCGATTGAGATCGAAACATCTATACTAGAGTAAAAATGCTATTTCTGATTGAAAACTACACACTTAAAAGTACACGTTGCACAAGGCACTTTTAAGGGGAAAACGTTGCAGCACCATCGGCACCACCTGTGGCGTGCTACTTGACTCACTATGGCCAACGCCTCCTAAATACTAAATGCCTAGCACATTTGCTTTGCTACGGTCATCGTTGGTTCCACTTTAAGCGCCACCTTTCGACAATCTGATAATGCCGTTGTTATTTTTTGATTGGTTAATTTTTAAATTTAAATTCAGAAATGAACCAATCGTTTATTTCTCAAAGAACTCCGGTAGATGGCAGTGCTTTGTGAACCAAGGGCATTTTGCAGCTATTGGCGATGGATCCAAACAATATTCGAATTAAATTTTTTGATTGGTTGATTTTTAAATTTAAATTTAGAAATGAACCAATCGTTAATTTCTCTTTTTCGAAGAACTCCGGTAGATGGCAGTGTATCGTGAACCAAGGACGAAATTGTGCTCTGTGCTAAAAACCAGAAAGTTGCAGGCATTTAGTTTTTAGGAGGCGTTGCTGTGGCACCCTTGAAGGTGCCATTTGGCTCCATGTGGTACCCTATGGTGTCCTATGGCACCCCATGGCTGATCCTTGGCACCCTATCGCTGACCCTTGGCACCATAAAAAACAAAATGGTACTTTAAAGGGTGCCATGGGGAGTCGAGTGGCACACCACAGGGGGTGCCGATGGTGCTACAACGTTTCACCCTCAAAGGTGCTTTGTGCACCTGTAGATTTAAGAGTGTAGAGTCACTCCAAATTAAAAAATTTTTGGAGGGCAGAAATTCCCAATTTGCCGAATAGAAATTTTACCGAATTGAAAAATAAAATATGCACACGTACGTACATCCAATGAAACAGGACATTCGAGCATTTAAAAATTGCAATTATTTCCCAAAACTGCCAAATTGTCGGACAAAATTTGCCTATAAGGGGATTTTTGGGAGGTCATTGCGACCTTCCGCAATCTCCCAACGTTGAAATCTCGATGCAAGAAAGGCAGCGCCTGATAACTGAATATGCCTAGGCTCTATGCTCTTAAAGGGCACATGGCCAAAATGGTTTGCACCAACGGCAAAAGTTATAAGGTTTGACTGCAGGAGTTAAGAAAAAGTGTTCGGCCAAAGATTTCCCGATATTTTTATCAGGTTCTGAATATGGATACAGTTCTACTTTTTTTTTCTGGTTTCGTGTTTTACATTGAAATAAATAATGAAAAATATTATCTTGCACTCCCGTTTAAGAACATCTTCAAATGACTATTTCAATAGATAATAAAGGAAAGGAGATGTTTTCTTATTAGAACCAAATAATATCAGTATTATTAGTGATAGTCCAAAATGCATTTGAATTAGTGTATTTTCGGAGCAAGAACGGAACAGCTCCAATACGTAACAATTCACTTTAACCCATTTGTGCCCAATGTCCTAAAAACGGGACGCTTGTTTGTTCCTGCCTACAAAAACCTGTAATGGGTATATCATTTTACTCTAAAGCTGTTTTTCACAAGTTAAAAAGTCCTTCTTGACAAAACCAGTCAGAGCCACTATTTGGACATCAGAGTTTATTTACTGACATCTATTTGCAGACAAATCAGTCAAGCAACGATTCAACATGGGTAGCCACAGAAAGTAAGTTTTTTTTTGCGACCTTTTTTTTCATAAAATCAAATTATTTTAAAATGATTTGCTTAAAATTGATCACAGATGCTTTCTGTAATGTTACTTTGCAAAAGTAAAGTCAAGTAAGGTCGTATTTTACTCACATATCTGCAACATATCCCATAAACAGGAAGTTAAATAACTTAATAAATATGGCAACGGCGAACAATTTTAAGCCTAAAGGGTATGTGAACCATTCCAAGTAAGAGTTTTAAGCAGATGAAAGTTGAAGAAATTGTTAAAAAAAACTTGGGCATAAATGGGTTAACTGGTTCAATAACACCGAAAAATAAATGCAACATTAAATTTTTCGGAATGATAAAATTTCGGATGTATGGACGGACATATACCTACCTTCGTCTAATAAGCAACACTAGGAACATCATTTTTCTTAAGGGGACCGGGTAAGGCTCTATCTCCACCATGTTAAATTCACTAGCTTCATGTACCTTTTTCTCGAAAATGGTGAAAGATAAGACAACGGAATTTTTACACGTGTTAGAATAACATGTTTTAAGTACTTTCACAATTTTTTTCTATCAAGTAGAAATAAAAATATATAATTAATATTTTACTCGACACCACTTATAAATTTGCTTTTTTTTTTAATGATTTTTGACGCCATAAAAATATTTATCAACATATCCTCAAATCCTTGAGTTAAAATGTGAAAAACTACATAATAAAAGCGTCATTAAAAAATTGGCTCTGTAAGTTTGATAAATACTGAGAAAAAGGAACATGAAAATGAAACATTCATGTTTCAAGAAAAACTCATTTTAAGATTTCATTCATGTGATGAACACCGTGCTTTTGAAAGAACAAAAACTTCTGATGTTTTCTTGATAAACAAGTGTGATATATATTTGGAAAGCTAAGAGTCGAAACTTTTTAATGATACAAAAAAGTAAAAATCGAATTTTTGGTCGAAATTGCCTTACCCGGTGCCATTAAACAACAATTTTGCAATGTTGCACCCAAATTCGGGAATCTTCCGACAAAAGTTGCAGAGTAGGGAAATTCTCTGTGAGGTCACAGTGACCTCCCATTGAGGCGCCCTTGTTTATGAAACCGTCTAAATCTTCTGCATAGTCGTCGTTTTTCTCCCTTCAAAAAAAAAAGTCTTAAAAAGTCGGTATTTTTGGGAAGAACTACTTTCGCTTCCTCATAAAAAGTATAACGTTTCTTAAGATTCACATATTCAGTGTTATAGCATTCTTTCTTTAGTATCTTCATCTTCCATATCGCTTGCTTCATAATAAACCTCAGTCTTTCTAAACGCTTTACGATCTTAAACTTTTCCCAAGAGTGCTTTAAAAGTGATAAGGTTGCTTTCTAAACAGGGAATCATCCGTTGAGATTGTTAAGTATCCCGTTTTAAGGCAATTCGTGTAAAAGATTTTTTTTTGTTTTTTTTTGAAACCGTGTATATTAGGAAACTTTTTTTTATGATAGTCTTTTATTGCATTTTTATTTGAATCATCAATTCATCGCAATATAATATTGCATACTAATAAATCATAGGGAACTCCATTTATCCCTTTTCGATCAGTCGGGTAAAACACAACAAACTTATACTTTTAAGGGTCGTTTTCTTAATGAACGAAGATTTGAAAACCATCAGGACAACTGTCAATCTAAGTTGCTGCGCATGTGTGTGTATGCATTTGATCAGTTCGAGCAGTTCATTTTGCTCAGTATCTTCAAATTGGATTCGCATTGTCCGTGGATATAGCTAAACGAGGTTTTTCTACTATAATCTGTTTCAACCTTAAAATGTTAAATTCTAAATTATTTTTCCGTGAAGAGTAGCTACTATGGATTGATATTTTTTTTCCGATTAGAAAACGTTTTCTCGGAAAAAGGACTCAGTTTGACTTTTCTAAAGTAATTCAATGTCTTTATAATTCGCATGAATAGCAGACATATCATGAAACGGATACGCCATTACTTTCCGAGTAACATTAAGGAAATAAAAAAAGGGTTTCCACAGCTACTTGCCGATGTGATTGGAAAAATGTCTTTGAAAAAATACCTGAAATCCTTTTAAATCTGAACGCTCGCGTAGAGTAAAGGAAAAAGAAACATTCTTGCAAAATGTATTCCAGTAATACGATGGCATTCATAGGTTTTCCAGTTGAAACAATTCTTACAAATATAAACTCAATTCCTATGTGATGACTATCAAATATATTTATCTAAGACATATTTTTTCCAAAATACTTCTAGCAGAAATGTAATTTGTGTTCATAAATACTAGACAGACCACGAAAATGATTTCATGCCATGATAAATACTTCCTTGCACTTAAAAAGTAATACTGGATTGCCAAATGCAAAAAGTACGTAATCTGTGTGTCTCTACATTCACAACCAATGGCTTTAAATGTGATCTTGCAAATACGATGGCATTCATAGGTTTTCCAATTCGAACAATCCTTACGAACTCAAAACTCAACTCCTATATGATGAGTAATAAATATATTTAACTATGAAATATTTGTCCGAAATACTTTTATAGCAGAAATTTCTCTGATTTGTCTACATAAATACAATGCAGACCATGATAGTGATTTTAAGCCACCGTAAATAGTTCCTTACACTTGAAAAGCATATACTACTCGATTGCCAAACTCTAAAAGCACATAACCTGAGTGTGCCTACATTCACAAACAATGTCTTTTAGATGATTGGGCAACGTTTAACCAGCTCCGTCTCGTCTAATGCTTGCATGCATTGGCAGCTTTAAATAATTGGTTCACCTGTGGCAAAAGGTACACAATGCCCCTGTCAGCTGTGGCTTAATGAGCCTATCATCCGAATGAATTGGAGATTTTCAGCAAGATTCCAGCAGGCTCATTAGCGTTGAATGGATGGCAGCTTGCCACTAATCATTGCGCCTTGTTTATAAACACGTGGATTTTGTGTCTTTTTTTTTATCGGCTTCTTTTTTCGGTAGCAGTAGGTCAGGGACTCGGGAAAAGTGAAAAAAAAGTGAAGACAGGAAACGGAATCGTGTCAATAGAAAGGATTTAGTGGAGTTCTAGGAGGTTTAAAGGAAGAGAGATAGCGGCACAATTTGGGAATCACTGGTTTATACTTGGGGTGCGACTTCAATGTTTTCAAAACATCTATGCTTTAGGGCAGATGCTTCTCCTAATATCAATGTCTTATGTTCGATGTTTTATTATTGATTCGAAAATATCAAAAGAAAAATAATCTTTTCGGGAGCAGTAAGTCAGGGGCTCGGGGAAAAAAGAAAGTTTAGAAAGGAAACGGAACTTAGGGTACGACGTCAATGTTTTTATTTGCCCCTGTAACTTGTTGTGTTTTAACTATTTTAGTATTGATAATTTACAGTTCATGAGTTTATACATATTTTCATTCCTTTAATTCGCTGTACTTTAATTGTTTTTGTGTTGATAATGTTACCATTTTTTATTAAACGTTAAAATTCGAGTTCCATTTCTTATGGACGTTCCAAACGCATCTTATCAGACGCAGATTTTTTTTTTCTTTCTTTCGACACAATTGCTTTAAATTTTTAAGTATGTTAACACTTTCAAAATTGCGGAAAACCTTTTAAAGGTTTTTAATTGATATCTTTAGTAATTAATATCATACGAAAATGCGACCTAGCTAAGAAAACTCTCAATTTCTTAACCTTTCAAAAAATAAAATCAAAATCGGTCCATCCGGTTCGGCGCTAGAGTGCCACCGACAGATACACAGATCAACAAATACGCAGACCCTTAGAGGGGACACAAATGTATAACTCCCTTTCTTGTTGCGTCAGGGGTTAAAAAATCACAGACCAAAGACGTTCTTTCTCCTTTTCTTTTCTGTTTTTATTTTTTCTTTTATTTATTTTTGCAAAACAGTAACCCCTTTATTTGCGGATCCAAAAAAAACATGGGATTTTTTGAAATTTATTTATTCATTTTTTTTTAATTTATTATTATTGTTTGTAAAAAAAAAAACTTGACTCGTGGGCTATGTTTTACAAAATAATAAATGGATTAAAAATTGAACAAAACTTTACTGGGTGTTAAACAAGTTACAAAAAACGTTTAAATGTTGAGAATGTTGTTTAAATATTGCTGAAAAATCATAGAAAAATAAGAGTTAATCACAAAATTCAGAAAAAGTGTCATATTAATTATATTTTTAAATTTTTTTTTTTTTTTTTTTTTTTTTTTTTTTTCTTGGAGTAAGGAATTTTTTTACTTGGACCGACGAACCAAAAATCTCTGAGAAACGGTAAAATTTTTATACGGACAAGTTTCCCGTCCGCTAGACAACCTATTGAGATTCGCTGCTCTAATGAACCGAATCATTAAAAAAGACGACATTGCCTCTTTCTACGAAGAGCAGTGGCGTATTTACGTATGGGCTTAATGGGCTATAGCCCAGGGCGGCACGATTCGAGGGGCGGCACTTTTTCCATGTAAAGTGAAGACCTTTTTTTTTTAGACAGTAGGGCGGATCGGCCGCGAAAATTACATCAATTAATTGAATTAAATACTATTCTTTATTTAATAATACTGGAATGCTGGTGGAATTTTTCATACAAAAGCATTGAACCGCAGGGGAAAAAAAGAAAAGAAGATAAGACAGGAATAAGACTAGAAAGATGAGAAAAAAGACTGTGAGACAGTGAAAATTGTTCGTTAAAACTGAGTCTTGCTCGTTAAAAACAAATTCTGTTCCATAAAGTTTAACATTGATCCAACAAAATATTCTCGCTTCCCTCGTTACATCCGAGCTCGTTATAAACGAGTTCGACTGTATTTATTACACATTTTTAAACTTATTTTATCGTTTATTTATTTATTGATTTTGTTTTATTTTTTCTAAAATATTTAAATGAAGCCATGATCCATTTCAATAAAATTTTGTACACCAGTCGAGATCAGCCTGTACAAGAAAAAAAAGCAAATTTTATGAAAAAAAATTTTTTAAACTATTTTTGAAACAAATATGTGAATATTATTCATTTCAAAAACTTTTAAATTTCGAAAGAAAGTTCTTAATGTAATTAAGTACTAAAAATGTTGATTTATAATAATGTAAGAGCAGATTTGTAGTAGTAAAAGTTGAGATTCGCAAAAGATGAATTTTTACCCATTGGCTGATTGTTAACAACCGACCAATTTTATGTTTAACTATCTGTGTGGCCGGGCTTTGCACGGTTTACCTTGAAAATACAGTTTATGTCAAGTAAATAAAAAAGGTTTTTTTTTTTTTTTACAACTCTAAAATTCAACACCTCAAGGGGGGGGGGGCGGCAAGTTTCAAAAGCCCAGGGCGGCCTTACGTCCAAATACGCCTCTGACGAAGAGTGCTGAGTTGTGAAGCTGTTTCAGTAGGATCTGCAATCATGAAAAGGAAGCAAATGGGTGCTTGGCTTGCCGAAAAACAACCAAACAATGTCTTATTGCACTCAAAGTGTTCTTAATCACACCCACAATCCCTCTTTGTACGAAGCGGAAGAATAATGTGTCATCAAAATGATCGAAGTGCTTACCACAGAAGTTGCTTTACAGATGATTAATCTCTGTACGTAGTTGTACATGAAAATTTTGTGGCTATGCAGCTGCATAAAACCAATCAATTATTACAAAGCAGCTATTGTTTTGGAATTTCCTAATCCCTGAATCGCGTTTGAAGTTAACTCTTAGTAAGATTATGTTTCTTCCAGTTGTTCATATTTGGCGGCTGTATTTGGGCATGGTAAGTAATTTGGATTTTTTTTTTGGCTTGAATACATCTAATGTTAAAACCGTTGTACTTAATGCAACATTTTTATTTACAATAAGTAACTTCAACATAAAGCAGAAAAGAAATTTAAAAGATATTTTAATTGAAGTACTTTATTTGTATGATGTTTCAGAAGTAGTTGAGTGTCTATAACTCGAAGTCTCAAGGAATCTTAAAAACTTCGAGTTTTTGGAATTGGAGTTATAGAGCCTTCTCAACAGTTTGGGACGAATGAAAACGAGACAAAGGAATATTCGTGTTATAATGCTTCTAGTAATCGAGACTCCACTGCACTTGGTTTTAAATTATTTACAGGAATCTTATGATCACTTTGACGTGTAAGTTTTGTAAGATAATTTTTCAAAGGACCCAACCCTAACTTTTGAGGACACTGGACACAACAAAAAACTTGGAAAAGAGAGCTAAAACTATTTTTTCTACCAGAAAAGCAGAGCTGTGTTTTCAGGCTTCCCCCCCTCCCACGAATTGTTTGGCAATTAGACGTTTCTACGGCAACAATAGACAATCAAAGATTTATTCTACCTAAAACCTTCCAATATTCGAAGTCACTGCAACCGTGAATCTGTTTCAAGGCCAATAACAAAGCCACTACGACACCTGCCGCGTTGACAAGTTTCCGACAATATTTCTTAATTATGTTAATATTCTTCGGGTAGTGGAAAACCCAGACTGACATTTTGTGTTTGAATTCTGTTCACACGCGTCCTCGCGAATTCCTTCGGGTTTGAAATCGTGTCTTGGCTAAGCGCAGGTCAAAAGGGTGAAACAGAATGTTTTTCAAAAAAGACATATTGTACTTGAGAATTACTTCAAGAAAGATACAAAAACTTTCTCAACTGTCGAAACTTCTCATTAGAATGATCCAAACCACGTCATATTACTTATTTACAACTATATTTCTTACTCTACAAAAAAGAAAAAAAAAACTTTTACTACCTTGTCACTTACCATTTAATGCATTCATTTTTCAAGTTTCAGTTAAACATCATGTTTTCTTAGTGTTTATTATTTTCGTGACTGTCATACGAATTCTATTTATTTCTTAAAACATTTTTATCTGTTGTTTTGTTCTAATTTGCTCATTTTACTTCATTGAGCAATAAAATTTCTTTGTTAGATTTTCTCTTGTTGAGATATTTTGAATAACACGTTGCAGGTATATTGTTATTTAGACAGAGAAACGCAAATAGCTGTTTATAGCAGAAGGGGGGGGGGGCTGGCAATTCCTATATTACGGTTGTAACAAGCAAACTTTAAGCACACATAATTACAATTTGATTCGCCAAAAAATTACATTTTTTAAAAATTCTCTTGTATAATACAATGTTCTTTATGCTGTCCTAAATTTTGCTGCTAATACGTTAATTACAAAAAATAACAAAAATGTTTAAAGTTTCATTGTTACGTCCGTAATGCTGGAATTTCCTGAGATTTAAAACAGGAGCTCTGAAGTTTTTTCAACCCGCTTTACCCTACGTGCTATGTTACTACCCCGCTATATTACGTACTACTTACAATGAGTCCCCCCCCCCCCTCTCAGGGCTCGAAAATTAAATTGCCCGACATGCCCGGATGGTATGTAAAAATTCTTATCGGGCATTTCCAAAACTTAATTATTTTGTATTTTATTGAAAAAACACCATAAGTTAATATTGAAATAATTATTGATTCAGATATAAAGCTGTTAATATAATTTTTGATCTGATTAACATGTTGACTACCCAACACAGAGATAATTCATAATTCATAGTATAATCATTTTAGCTGTCGGGATTGAATTTAAGTTATTTCAGGCTCGCTCCTTTTCTGCAGACAATAGTGGAAACATTATTTTCGCCACAACTTGTTCCATCTGCTTTCCTTTTCTTCCGATTACTGAAACACTTTCTGTGAGACAAAAAGTTTGAACATTTTTGACAGTACATTTTGAAAAGTCAATTTGTATCTTCAAAAAATGAGAATTTTTTTCACTTCACTCCATGTATGAGGTATATTAAGAGAAAAATTAAAATGTTTTTCCCTTGAATTAATTTCTATTTGATTACCAAAAACATTTTTCAGAACGTGAATGAATAAATGAGAAAAATAAATGATCGTATAAAATAGTGAATGAACAAAAAAAAATAAGTGAATGAATGCATTTATAAATGACTTTATAAGTAGGTGAATAAGTGAATGAAATGACTATGGATCATTTTCAAAATTTGCTTACATTTGCTGTTCGGTGGTTAAAAAGACGATTTTGAAGCATAACTTATATTTTAAATTCAATGCGAACAGTTATTTTATGCAAGAAATACCCCAAAAAAATTCTATCACTCAAAAAATTATTGAAATTTGTTTTTTTACTTTTTATATAAGTCTTTAAAAATGAGAATCAAGGCAAAAACGCTTGTCAATTTTCAATTTTCGCAAGTTCAACCATTTTTTCACTTAATTGTATAAAAAAGTATATAGAACAAATTATTTTTATATATTGACTATTAGTATATGATATTCATAATAAATATTAACAGTAGTAATTTTTTTCATTAAGAAATGTATGAATATATTTTGTCCGGCAGTTCTTGTCAAGTCCGTTACCCTAAGATTATTTTAGCTAAAGAAGGTATTTATTGCAGTCAAAAGATTGTAACACGTAATCAGTTAACTTAACGAACTAGTGACGTAACTATTTCGTACCATTTTGTTTTCCTGAGTCGAGAAGTACTGCTGTGGTGTTTCGCACGAGATTTCTTCCAGGTGCGTATTTTTATTCTTTGTCAAGTCTGTTACCAAAGATTTTGGTATTGGATTTTCTCTTTTCCCCACTTTTACTCCTAAATATTGTTTATTTTACAACTCTAAGAAAATGCATATTATTGTTTAATTTTTAAATTCGACAACCTAGCCTTAATTTGACATTTTGGTTGAAATGTCAAGTCCGTTACTGGTCAAATCCGTTACCAAATATCAAGTCAGTTACCATACAGTTTTTGATCAATATTTTAATAATCACAAACATCGTTTTAAGCTTCAAGGACGCAAATAATTTTAAATGAAGATAGTTCTAGGCTCTATGATATAGTTTAAAAGTGAGATTTCGTGTTGATTTTGTGTGATAACGGACGACAATTTTCCTTGCAACTTAAAATTTTACAACAGTATTTGAATACTTAATTATGCATCAAAGTGTACAACCAATTACTTTTTCACACACCTAAAATGTGACAAAGCATCTGTTAGTGATTCTAAAAGAAAATAGCAAGTTAAAAAAATTACTTAAAAATTCTGAAATGTAAGCATATGGTGAAAATGACCTCTATTTTACTTCACATTGCATGCACTGGTCAAAATTCTGCATATTATCTTTCATTATAATGGCCGTATAAAAAAGAAAATATTATTCTTAGGCTGTGTAATATAGCACAGTAATATTATGTAGTATAATATGTGTTGTCAAATTTGAAAAGAAAATACATGATATCATTTGGCCGCAAATAAGGAAAAGCATGGAGTTAAGGTTCAATTTACGCCATTTCTTCCGAATCTCGGAGGAAAATGCTGCTTGATTTCAGCAAAAGTTAAGGTTGAAGGCAAAAGAAAAAGGATGGCAGAGATTGTAATTTTTTTGCGGGGTATATGTAAAATTCAGTTTTTGCAGTAATTTAATACGGATTAGAACAACTGTTACATTGAACTCTGAATTTAGTACAGCGGACAACCTATAAGTTTGTCTTTTAGATTCCTAATTCGCAGCGAGTTGAATAAATTGACCGCTGTTTGAGTCAATTCCGAGACTCTTCAGAAAATCTGAATGTGTCAGCTCGCGGGAGAAATAACTCTCGTATATCAAGTGGTCATTAGAACCTTTCAAAGCACACCCACCCGAGGCCTTCTATCCGCGAAGGACAATTGCGCCTGATGATCGCGACGTCCACGAGCGGCCAATTGGCCCCCTGCACCTACGCACTGTACCTAAATGGATCGTAAAAGAACACCAGTTCTTGCTGCAGACACGCAAATTTAGCGAAGAGGAATTCGCATGGAAAGTGTTTGTGACTGTTCACGTCCTTCTGTCTTTTACTTTTTGCGTGTTGAAATATTTCATGCATATTAAAATACATGGTTGTTGTCCGTCTATGAAAACCGCGCCTAGTACTAGCGAACAGTTTCACTTAAAAAAGGGATGATGGGTTGTGAGTGGGAACTTTCCAAAATTTTCAATTTGAAACGATTAGTGACATGACACAAATTTGGAGCCAAATATTTACACATTAGTGTCTGAAAAACAGATGCAATCAACAAAATAAGCATCTTGTATCGATAGAAACAATTCTTGGTTTGTAATTTTCTTTTCTTTTTCATATCTACTCATGTTATTTAGAAAATCTTCAAATATTTTTGCAATACATCTTTATCATCATTTTGAACTGGAAAATATCACGCTCTACTTTTAATTCACCGAATATATTTGTGACCTTGAAATAAAGACCAATCTTCTATTCCCCTCTAAATTACAGAAATCCTTAAGGTCTAAATTGTCCTCACGTATTTTTTTCTCTTTGCTGCAAAATTACTAAACTTCCAACAGCAATACGACACAAACATTTGTCCTTGATTTTTTAAAAGTACTATTGTTTATGCGTTTTAAATTGCTCGTTTAAAATGCACCATTTGTCTAACAATCCTGAAGAATTTCAGATTTAAAAAGAAAAATCTCAATGTCCAAACAATCCCTTACTTTAGATTATTTAATATCTCGTTATTTATCTTCTCTTTCGAAGATGTTAAACAATGGTTTTTCAGGGAAGGATTTTTTTTAATAGCAAATAATTCTTGCATTTAACTCTGATTACTTCTGGATTCTAACTTAAATAAATTAGCGAAATTATTTAGCATTATTTTCCCATTCGAATGCGTTAAAAAACTCTTGTTTTGCCATTTCCTTTTCGACTCATTAACATCACGATACTGCAATGAACGTCTACAATCATCGGTACAAATTTATTTTCCCCTAAAAATTCTACATTTGGCTAAATTTTATAAATAATACAACTGTTTATTAAATTGGCCTGATGTGCTTTTACAATATTTAATTTTCAATTCTTGAAAAAGGCCATTTTGCAGATGCCATCATAAAATTCTATTTCTTACGTCGTCTTTTTTGAAGTGGAAATTGCGGTCTTTCGCGCAATTAACTTAAACGTACATAATGGTCTCGTAACTTTTATTTACTACCGTATTTAAATTAATTTTATTTCTCGGCGCTAAGTAGAAGAAAAAGAATTAGATGCTTGAAGGGATTACTGTGTTGTGTTCCAAAGAGACCTTTGATGAAGAATTGTGGCCAAATGCCAAAAGCGGTTTCTTTTTTTTTCCCTTTACGTTGGCTCGTCTAAAACTTATTAACGATATGCTCTGTAATTGTTTAATTTTTGTTGCGTATTTTATTCTTGCTGATGGTAAAGATAGTGTCTCCATTCATGTCTTTCAGGATAAAGTTGAAATAGCTTTTTACGTTTTTAAATGTTGTACTGTTTGTTGCGAAGTAGTTTATTTATGAAAATTCTCAGAATAAACTTTTAGACGGAATATCCGTTTCCAAGGCGGATATTATTTGGTGATTTTGTGCATGGAAGTAAACTTTGCGAAAACTCTTCAAGCAAAATGCTTCAACTTGAATGAGTTTCTTTTCTGTTGTATTTTAATGTATAATTTTTGTTTATTTATTCATTTTAAACAAACCCGAACCAACCGTTCTGTTTCTTTTCTTTTTTTCTGACCTTATATGTATTTTTGGCCTAGGTTTCTGCTCTGTTTTTTACCAAAAACATATTTACTAAGCAACACGAAGTTCAACATATTTTCGGCACTCTCAGACGGATATTAGCAGGAAAAACATGAAAACATACACAGATAAAATTATACATATCATACAATAGAACAAAAAGAAGAAAATACTAACTCCATTGGTCCAAATGAGACATTCTTACACATACAGCTGTTTTTCAGTCCCAGAATTTAAAGCTTTCAGCCTCTAATTGTGGTACATTCGTAAATAGGGAACTCTTACTTATCGTAATATTAAGTATCAGCTTTCTTAAAAAGTTTCTTTTGTGTCTAAAAAACAATGAAAACAACCTGTAATTCCACCACTATGTGAATTAAGCAAAAAAAAGAAAAAGTAGTCATTGAATAAATGAATACAAAAAATACCTTTGTGCGATTGATGTGAAGTTTTAATCCAACGTTAAAGAAGCACAAATATACAGGTATACTGCAGATACGTGTTTCGGGGCTACAAGGAACCCCTTTTTAAATTTATGAAGTATGAGCTTTAGGATGATTCTTCATCCTAAAGCTCACACTTCATGCATTGAAAAAGGGGTTCCTTGAAGCCCCGAAACACGTGTCTGCAGTATACCTGTATATTTGCGCTTCTTTAACGTTGGATTAAAACTTCACAGTCATTGAATATTTTCTAATTTCAGCGTCAAACAGAGCTACCATTCACTGGTTCAGTTTGAGCATCGTAAATGCGAAGCACAAAATGAGCCAATAAAAGACCATTTATTACACCTGAATACATTCCCAAACCTCATTAAGTCACGAAAGCACTCATTTCCTCCAACTTTACATCTTGCTTATACCAACCAGGACTCGTCCGTTAACTCAATTACCGCGGATGCAAGCTGAGGAAGGAATATCGTTTGAGCTAACCCTTTGCGTCCACCCTCTTTCCCAACCCTGGCGTTGACGGATGAGTGGGATGAAGGATGGCGGGAAACTCGTTGACCCCTCCTGGTGTTCCATTGTTCGATGGGCATGGCGCAACGAGATGGATGGAACGGATAAGTGAAAGGAAAGGGTGGAAGGGAAGCAGCTTGACCTCTGCTCTGACTTGATAAGTGAACAGGTCCATTTAGCAGGTGGATGTGGGTTTGATAGCTCTTGAAAATATTCCTGATTTAGGGGAATAACTTCATCGTGGAGAAGAAATCTTCAATCGTTTTTTTTTCTTTAAAATTTTTCCTGCACTGTAAAAAATGAATGTTGTTTTTACAGTATAATACAGCTAATTTTATGGTAATAAACTAAAAAATTCTAATTTTACACTAATAAACTCAAATTGCTAATTTTACAGTGATAAACTAAAATTTCAAAGTTTTCAGTTTACAACCGTGCATTTTACAGTTTTAAACTAGAACCTCTTCTGCCAGTGTTACACTGCTGTTTTTGCAGTATAATATAGCTAAATTTTACGGCAATAAACTGTAAAATTTCTAATTTTACAGCAATAAACTAAAATTGCGAACTTTACAGTAAGAAACTGAAATTGCTACTTTTACAGTTTATTACTGTGCATTTTTCAGTTTTAAATTGGAACCTCGGCTGCCAGAATTATACTGTAAAAACAACAGCTCATTTTTTGCAGTGTGTGTTCCAGAAATGTAATGCACACCAAGCTGCACCAGAACATTTGCCCTCATGTATGGGGGGGGGGGGGGGCTATGGAAGAGCTTTTGTCTTAGAGGATCCGGCGATGGTTTCGGATTTTCTTTTGGTGAACGGTCTTCTGGACTTGGTTTAGCGTTGTACCAAGTGGAATAAGTAACAACAACAACATGTGTTTTTTTTTAGAATTTTTTTTAACCCTCCAATACTCGTGACAAAATGACTGACATGAGAACTCGCTTGGGATTTTCTTTTTTTTTAAGTCAATATTTTTAGGTCAAAATAGGTCATCAACTATTCATTTTAAACACCAAGTGATATCCAAAATAATAGTGCCCTGAACCCTAATTTTAAACCCAGTTAAATGTTTCGAATATCTTGCAAGCCTTTGTGTGTAACACATACACTACACACTAAATCGCCACACTTGCATTTACAAACGAAAACAGACTTCCTTTTTTGTAACTTCTGATTTTTTTCACCACTCTTTATTTTTCTCTATCTAAGACAAATGTTTATGCTCGTTTGACATAGCTTCACAAATTCTTTATCCTGGGAAAAGAAAAAAAAATGCTCGCACAACACTTTAAACACATAACTCTCCTTTGATATATTTATCTTAAAATTATAGCTACATCGATCGAATCAAAATAAGTTCCGGTCTCTATTTTTTTCCCTTTGTTCGAGAGCCCTTTGCTCTGTGGCAGTTCGAAGGCTCGTGAGAACGTTCCGCCAATCGCTGAATGTTCGAACAGACGACACATAAACTAGAACCGAAGATTCACGCATCGCATTCTGGCTGCCACGTTCAGAAGCCATAACAACCGATCACCAGTCGCCGAAGTTGGCTGTTTTAATCTCAATCTTTCGTTTCGAGATTTGCGTTTGAAGTACTTTTTATGCTGTAGTGCCAATGGTAAATGAATCTTAATGACAGTACATAAGCGCCGCTTGTGAACTGCGATGGTGTGACGGATGGCCCCACGACGGATATTGCGATACGGGTAATCTCTTAGAGGGGTTCCTCAGAGGTACCCTTGAAGAATGGTACACTAGGGTGGTCCTCAACATATAGAATAGAAATTTATAACTTTTTAATAAAATTTTAGTTTAAAACAAGTATTTAATCGTCGTAAGAACTAAGTTAAGGACTGGAAAAAAGACATGCTATGACGAAGCTAAGGGCAAACAGCTACAAATTACAGCCGTTACAATTGGAAGCTGAGCAGAATTGTAAACAAATGCCTTGTGAAGAGCGCGAGTTAGATCACAAAAAAAGAACGCAGTTTCAATTTCTTGGCGTCTTTGGAGCATCTGGACAGAAATGAGATTAGCCGCTTACCAAAACTGTGCAGGCAAACGAACCTTAACTAAAAGTTGGGTATATCATTCACACTGTGTAACAAAAACATACTTTACACCTCAATCTATTATCTCTCCGATCTCTTTTTAAGTATAGCGGTAAACCCTGTTTCCCGAGACCGTCTCGACTTTGGCCTGGCCACTAAAATATTTTTCTAGTCATGCTCAAGTCATTTTTAGCTCGAGAGCACGACAGGTATACTGCAGTTAACTGTATCCGTAGATAATTTATCTGCAACTTCGGCTAGACAGCTATGCCGACTGATGAGCCCAAGCAAGGCCAAAACTGCAGCCTTTAAAATGCTGTAAAAGAGTTTGCTGTTCTTTTATTGCTTGCAATTCTGACTTAGCCTCGACGTTTGTGAGATGATATTTTTACCATCATAGCTTTATTGAAGTATAATCTGTCTGGTGCAGCAAAACAATATTGTGATGCATTAATTACAAAACAAGAAATTCCTACTTTAATGCACATTGAAAAGGCATTTTATATTAACTGAAAACTATTTATTACTTTATTCAGTATGATTTTGTTCATTTTGCTCAGCTTTATTATCTGCAAAGGAGTAACTTATTTTTAGTTGTGGAAATATTTTTTTTGTTTTTGAACAATACCTTTTGCATTCTATTATTTATTTATGACAAAAATTCTTATAATTTGCTAATTATATATTTTCCAGTGTTTGATAAGAAACATTACACTTTGTTTATGCCATTTTTCTACTGGCTTATCGATACAAATTTTTTAGTTTACTTTCTGAAATGTAAATGTATGCTTCAATTTAACATTATATTTGCTGCAATTAGTTTTTAAATTCGTAAACTATGCATGTAGCGACAAATGAGCATGCAGCAAAAATCCTTCAAATTTTACCAGAGGCAAAGCGGTAGCAGGTAACGATAGTATGCAATATGTTTTGCATGCAGTTGTTTTGGTGCACTCCTCTCCAAATACCACAAAGATCCCCAAGAGTGCGAGTGCCCCTCATCCAAACACCTCCTCCACTGAAAAATTCAATGACGCAGTCTGCGCCATGAACCTCCCCCCTCCATCTGATTAAATTTGAAATGAAAGTTTCAAAATGAAATACTGTAGAGCACGCTTGACGTAATAGCCATTTTGCCACAAAAGAATTCTAATTGAATATTCTATAATCTGTGATCAAAATAATGCATTGCAATGGTTTGGGACATTGAAAATATATTGTATTAAGCGGGATATTCTTTTAACCGATATTTTAATAAGCGGACTCGACTATTCTGTAGAACCCATTTCACAGGTTTTTAATAACACTTGACATCCTAATATGAGACTTGATACACAAGAGTGAAAATATTTAAAGAATAAATGGATTTTTGGAAGGAAAAAAAAAGAAAAGAAATAAAAGCCAATTTTTCCCTTGCACTTGTTTTATTTCAGTTCTTAGAGCATGAAATCAAAAAAAAAAAAAAACAGTTTAAACTTTCCATATAAAAAGTTTTTAATGCAGTTGATTTAAAATGTCAAAATATTTTCTTATTTTGAAAAAAATCGAATAGAAGTATGCTCGGGAGAAAGAAGAAAGAAAAGGAAAACATATTTTTAAAAAAATTAAGACTTGTTGCACAAATGCTTTTTAAAGTTAGACAGCTTTAAAAGGACAGATAAAATTCTATTAAGCATTTCTTCAGTGTTTTTCATGATAGAATTCTTTTATGTATTAAAATTTTTAATAATGTTGATTAAGGTCAATAAGTAACGAATTCTATTGATCAATAGAAAGTTTTTTTCATTTTGTTTTAATCCTTAAGAATATATGAAATGTTTAGAACTTTAACGAAAAGTTATGACAGAAATTTATTCGCCGAGTTCCGAGATAAATACAAATTAAAATAACTTATTCTTCGCGAAATAAAAGAATTAAAGTAACAAGGAAGTAGTAATATTAAAGAAAAACTTTATTTCAAATAAAAATTGCAAAAAGAATCAAATAATTTTCTATAAAAACAGCAATTTCTTACCTTTTTTACGTTTTCGAGCGAATTCCATCATCTGTCAAAACTAATCAATGTTGTCATGAAAAGTTCAGCCAGACAGCGCTCAAGTGGCAGAATTAGAAAGCTCGGCTGTTTCTTCATTTTAGGTAGGGACTTCAAAAATTGTGGTAGCCTAAGTAGAGTGACACAGCGACATCTAGTGGAGCCATGCTTGGAATTTTAAATAGTTCAATTATTAAATTAACGGTTTTATTCAAAATGGCAACGGTAAGAGATAAATGTCTTGGGCAGGGATTCAAGTGAAACAGCACTGCGATCGCTTCGAATTGCAATCGCTACTGGAAGTGAATTACATTATCATCAACTTAACTTGGCATGACGTCACTACGGGTGGAGCCAATAAGAGCTAACAAGCACTCAGCGATCTCCTCTTATTCGCCAAGTAGGCTGTGACGTTTTATCTAGCTCGTTTTTCATAGGCAAACGTCACGCTGGCGTCACGATGTTTTTTATCAAGAAACGTTCTAATGTAATTCATTTCCAGTAGCGATTGTAATGTGCGATCGACTGTTTCACTTGAATCCCTGCCTTGGAATCTTTTTAAACAGTTCAATAACTTAATTAACGTTTTTATTCAAAATGGCAACGGTAAGAAATAATGTCTTAGAATTTTAAATAGTTCAATAATTTAATTAACGTTTTAATTCAAAATGGCAACGGCAAGAAAAAAATATCTTGGAATTTTAAATAGTTCAAATATTTAATTAACGTTTTAATTCAAAATGGCAACGGAAAGAAATAAATGTCTTGGAATTTTAAAAAGTGCAAAAATGTAGTTAACGTTGAAATTAGTATCTCAGCTAATTGACGTCGTAGAATTACGCGGTTGGTCTTATTGTCTTCCTTAGAAAATTTCGAATCGAATGGTACCTCGTTCGATTCTCAACTCTCAGCGGTTTTTGAGGAGTTCAAGCTTCAGACGGACAGACAGACGCGGGCAGATTTTAATAGTATTAACTAGCTGCGTAGCCCGGCGTTGCACGGGCTGTGATGTAATGAAGGCAGTTTGAGAAAACTACTCGACGCCAAGGCGGCTCGCCTTTAAAGTAGTGAGGAAAGTTTCAACAAACTACTCGCCACCAAGGCGGCTCGCCTTTAAAGTAATGAGGAAAGTTTAAACAGTCTACTGGCCGTCAAGGCGGCTCGCCTTTACAGTCGCGAGAAAAGTTTCAATAAACCACTCGCCGCCAAGTCGGCTCGCCTTTAAAGTACCAAGGAAAAGTTTAACAAACTACTCCCCGCTAAAGCGGCTAGCTAAAAAGCTTTCCTGCATCAAAGAATCAATCGAATTATTTGCACATGCTTCCTCAAAAATAAAGACGGTGTCAAGGAGCGCATACTTAGCACTCTCCCTAAATAACAAATAAAATTCCTTTCCAAAAACAATTATTTCCAAACCGCTTTCTCCCTCTAAAATTAATTGCAAAATTCTAAACGAAAAAGTTCTTTTAATATTTGGATCGCAGCCAAAAAAAGTCCCTTCTAAAAACAGCAATTGCAATTTTATTTAAAAACGCATTTTCAAAATGGTACTAGAGTAAAAATATGTCATTAATAATTAGAATAAAAACAATTGTTAGAACTTTGTTATAACACGTATTCAAAATGACAATGGAAATAAATAAATATCTTGGAATTTAAAATAGTTCAATAATTTAATTAACGTTTTAATTTGAAATCGCAACGGAAATAAATAAATATCTTGAAATTTAAAATAGTTCAATAATTTAATTAACGTTTCAATTCAAAATGGCAACGGTTCGAAATTAATGTCTTGGAATTTTAAACAGTTCACAATAATTTAATTAACGTTTTTATTCAAAATGGCAACGGCAAGAAGAAAATATCTTGGAATTTTAAATAGTTCAATAATTTAATTAACGTTTTAATTCAAAATGGCAACGGAAAAAATAAAAGTCTTGGAATTTTAAATAGTGTACTAATTTAATTAACGTTTTAATTCAAAATGGCAACGGTAAGAAATAAAAGTCTTGGAATTTTAAATAGTGCAATAATTTAATTAACGCTTTAATTTAAAATGGCAACGGAAAGAAATAAATGTCTTGGAATTTTAAAAGTGCATAGAATTTAATTAACGTTTTAATTAATATCTCAGCTAATTAACGTCGTACAATTACGCGGTTGGTCTTATTGTCTTCCTTAGAAAATTTCGAATCTAATGGTATTATGTTTGATTCTTTACGCTCAGCGGTTTTTGAGGAGTTCAAGCTTCAGACGGACAGACAGACAGACGCGAACAGATTTTAATAGTAGTAACTAGTAAACTCATTTATAAGGAGATAGGGTAGACAGACCAGTGAATGACCACTTAAGCAAAATTTCATTTTTAAAAAATCGTAGTAATTTTAAATACTGTAATATTTTGTTCGTGATAGTTTAAATAGTTTTATTGATCTATGTAAATGCGTAAAAAAAATGATGGAAATTGAAAGGTACCGCTTCCGGCTTTTTGGGGTGTACGAAGGAAAAATGGCGCAAAGACCCAGTGAATGACCACCTCTGACCCAGTGAATGACCACTAATTTGACCAGTGAATGACCACCTTAAATTTTGAGTTAGAAATACTTGAAGTTGGTTTTAGATATTTTCACTTTTGTATATTTTTATATGGCATGTAGTGATCCATTACTTTATTTATGTATTACATTTCGGGTTTATTTATTTATTTATTTATTTATTCGAACTTTCTTTTACATCGTAAAGGTAGTATTGTAATCGCGGAAACACTTCCCCTCAATTTTCGATTTAAAATGTTTTTTTAATCACGCATTAATGAATGCTGAGTAGTTTTTTCGGCCTATTTGCACATGCATTTGTACCTACGAACGTATGGACAACAGAAAAATACATGTTGGCTTTCTACGTATGTAGGTATGTATTCATGTTTTATGTATGTATCTTGCATAACTCAAAAACTGTGTGGTGTAGAAGATTGAAATTTCGCATGTGAACTTTGAGTGGGGTCTAGTTATGCGCCTAACCTTTTGGTTACATTCGAATGTTCCCAAGGGGGTCTTTTACCCCTGTTCGGGGTAAATATGTTAATTTCAATGCAGAATTAAGGGATGTTGTAATTTAGCAACATTATGCTGATAGATCGCTTTACTTCTGGTCGCCAATTTTTTGTCACCAACTTGGCGACATATCGCCATGTTGGCGACAAAATTGGCAAAAAATGACTTTTTTTTTCGAATTTGTTTTTAATTTGGCGCTTTCGGCGATATTGAGTGAAGTATTCACTGAATAATGTTAAAATTGTGGATATTTAAAAGATGAATACTGCAAAACAGCTCTTGCATTAGTCTGAGACAAAGTGAGGGTTGTAACTGTTTGAAGTGTTTACTTTATCACTCTGTGGCACTATTATATTGTATGTTTGTTCTTCACACACATTCCATGCAGTTTTATGCAATTTTAGATCACAGACGCTAATAAAATTACATCAATTTTCTTTACATTTGAAAGAACTACTCTCCACGTTTACCATTTCTTTATATGTGCTGGAAAATGCCTAAAATGCTACGCACAAAAGTTATTTGACCTCGTGACCCTGTCATCAAAATATTTTTTTTGTAAAAACTGAGTGTATGTATGTATCAATCTATGTTTTTCTTACTTCTCCCGAAAGCCAGTGAACTGAACATCGAACCAGGTATCGAAAGATTCGTAATTTTTAAGTTCATATGTTTGGTTACTTTACATAATTGTCCGAATTTATTAAGCAGAGCTTTTCATTAAAATGTAAATTCTTAAGCACGTCTGCGTGGGCAAGAGCAAATTCGAATGGAAGAAACAAAGGTGAATTTGGCACAGTGCTAAATTCTCCCTCTGGTTCTTTCCTTCCAAAACCAAGCTTTCTCTAATTCTCAACCCCTCTCTTTGTCAAAAATTTTCAACACAAAAGTAGCTTGTAGACGGGAATGTCAAGCACGGAAAGCGAATAGCTTAGGTAGTTTTTTGACACTCGGTCCGAGGGAAAACGTCAATCTCAAAAAAGGCTCTTAGCGAGCCTCTTCTAATATAAAATGCATCGGTTCAAGAGGCCACCATGCTGACCACCGTGAAGCCCCCGAAATATATTTTTGAGAATGAAATTGTTCTTGTCGTGTGCTTCACTGAAAACCCGAAGTACGCCGGCGAAGGCGTTGTGCGTCAACCTGCTGCAGGCGGATTGCACGAGCCGCCTTGGTGGCAGGTAAGGTTTTAAAATATGCCGAAATGTTTTTGAAAATATTCCAAATTTAGCGAGTTTCAGTGTAAAACGACAAAAATCTTTTACGTGATTTGTAGACAGTCGTCATGGACATGCAAACGGTTAAAATGGGTGATCAATTTCTCGACAAGTCTTTAAATTTAACTCTTTTTTAAAAAACTTCGCCAGACTTTATAAAATTATGTCTCGACATTGGGCTGACGAGGGCAAATAATTCCCCCCCCCCTCCCTAAAGATGTTTCCTTCGATTGCTAACTATTTAAACTTTTTGCATTATTACACTATTCGCATGATGGTTCTCTGGGCAACCGTACCTAAATATCGAATTTTGTCTGAATGCTGGGATTACTTCTAGAGAGATGACAGTCAAAAACGTGACGAAAGGATTAAAAACAGGAAGCGAGCATATATTTTTTAAAAAACTGTTGTGACGAACAACTCAGTGGCCGTTCAGAGGGGTTGGGGGGTTGTCACTGCAAGGAGAAATTTTAACATTAGGTCCATCGGGTAAAATATCCGTGCCACGAAAAATTGGCCGTTAAGAGGGGTCTCCGCTTAGTAGAGGTGGCCGCTCTAAGAGGTTTTCTGTATACTCAGCTGTTAATGTGCAAGATGAATTAAAGCAATAAAAACCGCAGTAGTTTTCTTTAATTTTTCAAAGCAACATAAAATCCCAGTGAATGAACAGCTGGTCATTCACTGGCTTTTCAGAGTTTTTCTGACCCAGTGAGTGACCACCCCGTAAAGCTAAAATCTACACATTCTATAAAGATTGAAACAATTAAAATCATACCCTGAATATACATGCTAAATGATTCTTTTGTATAATTAAAAAATAATAATTTATAAATACAATTAATGCGAATCAAAGTAGTTGTATACACAAAACCATCCTTATTATTTTAGAACCAGAAAAAGAAATGGCGCACGGCTGTAAACATTCTATAATTTTTTACTAGAAAAATACATGCCAAAATAATCAATTAGGTATCAGATAGCTCAGAATTTGAAGGAAGAAAGCTATTGAAGCCAATTTATCTAGAAAAAAAATAATTTAGAACCTTATTTTTTAAGAAATACTGCGAAGTGGTCATTCACTGGGTGGTGGTCATTCACTGGTCGGTATACCCTACTTCACTTTTATAATGTCATACTTATGTGGAAAAGTTTTCGTATTCTGTTAAAGTGTCTACTGAATTGCAGATATGTTCTTCACTTTTACTCTTTATTATTGCTTACATTTCAGCCTTTTCCTATGCGTTTCCGCCCAATCAGTAGCACAAGAATTTTCATTATTCTCGATTTCCAGGTTGATCGAAACCTTCATGATTTTTAAAATTGCATCGAAGAGAATTAGCGAAGTTCGATTTCCTCTGATACCTTTTTCCCCCTGCACTTCCAATTCCCAGAGGGACGAGGGGGATTATTTTAAAGTATCTTTTTAAGTCTTCTCTAATCTCTAGACTTGGAGATTACGTTTGAATCATTGATCGACTTCCTTTGCTGTTGGTGTCTCTTCCCTGCCAGACGATTCTTCGGGATGGTCCACCCTCGGAGCGTTCGATTTTTCTTGACAATCGCTGTCGATGTTCCGTAATTTTCGTTCAGAGTAGCAAGAATTTTTAATTGTGCATATTGGTATCGTGGTTATTAGTATAACAATCCTCTTAGCTTCGTAAACTTCTGTATGTTATGTATCATAATTAAGTCCCGAGAGAATGAGTGACTGTGAAATATCTGTGACAAATAGTGTGATTTCGCACCCAGTTCCAAAAATTCTTGTTACTTGCAATGGCATTTTCTTTTTCCTTTTTTGTTTTATTATTGCTTATTTATTTTTTTGTTATTTCCGTGCTTAATCCTTTTTGGGAATCCGAACTTCTATCTCCGTTTGCTTTAAATTAAATTTAAGCTCATCTCTTTTTTTTTAATTAATAAATTGCTTGTAATAGGTTTCTACAATGAACTGAATACATCTTTATTTCGCTACAAATGTTTGAAACGCACGTTTCAGCTACTATTTATTAAGTTTTCCCATCGGCCATCAGCCATTCGAAGCTAAAATTAATCGACCATCACCCATCAACCGTCTTTGAACAATCGGCATCGACCCATCTACTAAAAAATGCCATCGATCGTGTTTTTAGTTTGAACCTTTATGAATAAGAAAAAAAATCGTGACCCTTCTGGGGGGGGGTTCACCCCTAAGCCCTTCGCTGCGCCCCTGATACTGGTTATTCGCAGTCAAGGTCATCTTTTTGCATTTTTTATGCTAAATTTCAGTCTTTGAAGTTCGCCATTTGAGGGTGACGCTGTAGATATGGTACGTCAAAAAGTATTTTTTTTTTTTTAATATTAATAAATATTTTTTCAATGATTATTGGAGAAATATGTTTTAATATTTATGTGCGTGTATGATTATGGTAAAAAATATTATGCCAGGTTAGCAAAAAATGAACGTCGAACTTGTTTGTATAAAAACTAGTATTTGGACAGGCCAGGGGAGTATACATTTATGCATGGGCGTCGCTGCCGGCTGAACATTGGGGGGAACTTTGGAAAAAAGGAAATGCTAGGAAAAATTTGTTTTTTAAAACATGTTTAGCCTTTGTAAAGACCAATGAACATTGCAATTTTCAAATTAGGACCACACAAAGAGTCATATTTGGACCCGTCGTGGAGACTAAAAAGTTGGGGCGGTTATGAAATTGCCGACCCCTTATTATTTTCAAACGCATCTTAAATACAGAAAAAATAATGGGTTCAACTTCTTTTCTAAGAGGTAAATCGTAACTAGATTAGAGAGTTGAGAATGTGTTCCTAATCGTAAATATATTATTTACCCAGAAGCAAGAGGGTGCGGGGGTTTCTCCCCATGAATTTTTTTCGAGTTTGTGGCCTTAAAAATGCAGTTTAGACGATCTTTGGTAATGTTTTGGGAGAAGAGGTTCGAGGGCGCTATTAAGTCCATTTTTCGATATCGAAACGTTAAAAACTCAATTACGTATTATCTCTGATTGTGCTATGGAAAGGGGGATCGGGGATTTTTTCGAAATTGTATTGCTAAGAACTCAATTTTAGACTAATCTTTCTTTGCTAATATTACGCAGATTAGATATTAGAGTTCCCTCTTTTCGGAAAATTATTTAAATTGCAGTCTTAAAAATGCATTCTAAACAATTTTTGGCAATTGTAGTATAGTTGGAAGAGATTCGTAGGTGCTTCTCTGGATATCTTTGGAAATTGAAATTTTAAAAACACAATTATAGATGATATCCGATTATTTTAGGGGAAGAGAGGTGCGGGGGTTCTCCCCCGAAACTTTTTTTTGAAATTGTAACTATAAAAACGCAGTTTTAGACGATCTGCGTTGATGTTTGGGGAGAGGAGATTTAGGGCCCAAACCGGAACTTTTTCAAAATTGAAGGGTCATCTTTGGTAATTTTAAAAGACAGACAAATATTCGAAAAACGTAATTTTAATTGACTTTCAATGATGTTAGGGCAGATATTTTTGAGAACTCTCCTTCGGAAACAAAAGTTTAAGCCGTTTAAAACGAAATATAGGACAATCTTAAATGTTGTTGACAAGACAAAGAAGTAAACGGAGACGGCTCCTTTTTTAATGTGAGATGTTTATTTAAGCAGTGAAGCAGCAAAGAAAAAAGGGGGGGGGGGTATACTCCCATATCTTATTTTATGCTCATGTTACAGTATTCAAAATTCATGCATTTGATCAATAATAATGCAAAAGCTTAATTTAGTGCTTGAAGAAAAATTAATATTTTTCATCCTGCTTTTATCGAGTCATAATTTTTACTTTTGATAAAAACAAATAATTAAAAACGATCAAATGTAAGTCTTTCGGGGGAAGACTATCTAAAACGCTCCGACTTCTTAATACAGTGTAATTTACGAGGAAAAAAATTCCCTTCATAATAATTCATCTGGCATTTTGATCTTCAACAATATGTGAGAAATCTTTCTAATATTATTTTTTTCTTTTATTTATTTTTATTATTGCTTCTTACCCTCTCCTCCATTCAAGCATTTGCTTCGCTTCAATTGTGCCTATGCTGAGAACGATGCTTTCACCTAATTCTTTAAGTTTCAATTTGAAATTTATATGTCTTAGCAAAAAATTACGTTTGAAAATTTCAATTTAAAATAATTTATATGGAAGACAAATAACTTGCTTTTTTTAATGATAATTCAGTTCTTTTTAATTTTCATGGAAATGCAGCGATAAAATATTTTGTTTTAACTTTAAAAAAATAATTTAGTTATCAAAATAATACTCAACTGAAAAAGCCTTATTATTTCATCACTTAAAAGATAACAAAACATTTTCCACGTAAACTATTTCTCAGTTATTTGAAAATATAATTCTAATTTTGGAATAAAAATATTTCGTTTATCAACATTACTCTATTATTGCACGTTTTCTTTGCATCTCAAATTTCTTAAAAATGTGTATCAATTAACAACTACAAAAGTAAGAAAAATTAGTGAGCTAACACGAAAATACAAGTAATTTTCTCTTGTTGTGTATTATTTAACTTATTCAAAAATTTAAATTACTTTGATCAAAAAATAAACATCTTAATATTGATTAGTATACGCTCATCGAAAATATCCCAATCAAATATCTAGTAATGTTCATTGTAAATAAATACGAATATGCATTTCAGCTAAAAGTCAGTTTAAGTATAATGTATAACTCTATGGAATCTACTTATGTTAGCGTAGTATGATTAAAGGGCACACAGAGACGGATACAAGGGAGGAGCGATGGAGGCGATCGCCCCTCTTTTTTGAGTACCTCTCCACCGGTAATTTTTCGATACTGAAAAACAAAAAGATCTTTTAGACAAGTTTTAGGGTCAAGTAGGTTTGGGGCTCTCCCTCGGAAATATTTCGGAATTCAAGTCCGAAACTTTTGTGATTTATATTGCGAACCAGTATACATAATAAAAAGTAAGTTATAAAAACCAATTGCCTTTCCCTTGAAAAATTCCCAGATTCGCAATTGAGGACACATAGTATTTCCTTCAATGCATAATAGTCCGGGCGCCATTTCGAAAAGCGTGTTTTGACTTATGAATAAAATTTTTTCGCTGTTTTTGATAGCTTATGTTATGTACATTTCCGATCCGATTGATGCCACTCTGTCATAGCTGAGCATTTTGAGTAATTCAAGATGGCGTCCAAGATGGCGCTTAAAACATTGAAAATGCTGTTTTGAAGCGATATTGACTAGTAATATATTATTATAACATATTCGAACCTTACTACAGTGAACTGCCTGAGTACCGAAGCCGTCCTACGTTATGATGGAGCCCGAGCTAATATTTTCTATCGCCCCCTCCCCCAATACTCTTAAATAAATTCTTAAGTACGGAGTAAAATTAGCATCAAGAGACTTTTCTTTACAACTTTAAAAGCCTCTGTAAGAAACAGTTAGGGGCATATACACGTTTATCAGAAAAGTACTGAACATTTTCATAACTTAAATTTTTATACATAGTTGAACATGTCATCTGAATTGTGTGTGCAGCTTAACAAAATAAATCTAATGTTTTAGCTTTTTTTAAACTAATTTGGTTGAAAAGGAATAATAATGACATGTCAGAAAATAAATTACAGTGCAGCTTAAATCTAATTTATTTAGTTTCTGGAACCCTCTCATATTTTAGCGCCCAGGGGCCTTTCCCCCCACTCGTTCATCGCTCATCTCTTCGGGTTGTTACTGTACCGACCCAGCAGTAAGTCAACAAAAGCAGATGGTTCACTTTTTCCAAATCAAGAATTCCTAACAAAGTGCCGACTGTACTAACTGCTTTTCATTGATGACTTTTCAAAAATGCAGGAGCACAAGGCTTCTGACAAAATACATGTGCACAAAGAAGAAAGCAACGGAAGAATAAGTCGTGATACTGTGGACAGGGAGAACCTAAGGAAAAAACTAGAATTGTGCGTACAGCCTTTAAATCCAGCGGAGCATCCTGAAGGATTGGTAAACATCGTATCTGGAAAAATTGTAGTAGCTAAGTCTGTTAATGTGGACAAAGCTTATGAAATGGCTAAGATAGTTGCTCATAATTTTCAAGAAAACCTCCCAAGTGGCTTTCATGTTAGCCTAAAAAAATTCGTCATAAACATGGATGAAGATAAAGAGGGTGGCAAAATTCCAACAGCAATGCAGATGGACGCTTCACTCTACTCATACTCTATAATCATTGCTCAACAAGCAAACAGGTATAAAAATGGATGATATCCTAAAATATAAACTTTCTTCTGTCCCCCCTTCCATGTTTAAAGACAATGGTCATATGAGAGAAGCTGTGGGTAAGTCGCATTAATGAACGCCATGAGTGTGGTGCAGTCTGTTAGAAGAAGTAAGCCACCTACACTAATAATCATAGACGGTTGTGCGTTACTGTGGGCTGTGCATTGGCCTGTAGGAGGGATTGTGAGTGATTTCTTTAAAAAATTCCTGAAAAAAATCACTGACATGTTAAAAGATGTTAATGGTGTTCGACAGATACTACGACTATAGCATTAAGAGTGCAACGAGAGCTAGTTGGGGAAAAAAAGTTTCAAATTACTGAAACAACGCCACTTTCGTCACAAAATATAACGTTGTCAAGTAATGATAACAAACGCCAATTGATCCAGCTTTTATGCCAGTATATTTTTACGAATGTCTGTAATGTCCCACTTGAGCACCATTTGATTCTTACGGGGCAAAATGCTACACCGTTTGAAATATGTAGGGGCACCCTAACAAAGAGACCTGATTTACAAACAATACACGAAGAAGCAGATATTATAATAGTCCAGCAGCTAATAGCTGAAATGAAAAGAAAAGAAAATGAAACTGTTCACGTCATATGCGACGACACTGACGTCTTCGTTTTGCTGTTGTTCTATTACCATCAATTAGATTTGAAAAATGAAGTTTTCATGGTATCGTTGAAACCAGGACGGGCAAGAGTAGATATCAAAGAAACAGTTTTGAAACACACGAAGATAATTCCCAGTTTGCCGGCGGCTCATGTCCTGACTGGTTGTGATTCTGTTGCTCCTCTCTATGGGATTGGAAAGAAAACAGCTCTTAAGTGTCTCCAAAAAGGCAAACGGTTAAGATTATTGGGCCATAGAGAGAGCTGTATGACAGAAGTAATTCGGGAATGCACAAATTTTATTGCTTCTTGCTATGGTATTAAGGGTGCTACAGATCTGACAGAAGTGAGAATTTCCCTTTGGGCAAAAAAGATAGGTCAAGCGCAACTACAAGCACCTTCATTTTCTTCATTACCACCTACTAGGGAATTCTTTGCCGAAAATGTCAAGCGAGCTCACTTGCAAACCATTTTTTGGTTATCTGCAAGCAGTTCACAATTTCTTTACCTAGATCCAACATCATTTGGTTGGCAAAAAGATGAAGTAAATAAAGAGCCTTTTCCCATTGCCATTCCAAAAATACCCCAATTGCACCAGATTGTATTATAGCAATGACAAAGTGCTCATGCCGTTCTCAATAATCTTGCATTACTATGAGATGTAATTGCAGAGCAAGTAATATTTCGTGTAGCTTGCTGTGTCAATGCTTACTTGAAGGGGAGAGGTGCTGTAATCCAAACACTAGTATAGCTCAATCAATAGGAGAAAGTGACTCTGAAGAAGAATTTTAGCTTGATTTGTACCTCATAATTATGTTACCTTGAGGCCAGGTAACTATATATGTATATTTTTTATGTCAACTTTTGTTAACGTTAATATTTAAAACGCAATTCCTTAATTTATTATTTTAAGCACACTACAATATAATTTTGTCCATTTAGTACAATAAAATGTTAAAAAACCACGCATGCATTAGTTTTTTTACAAAAAATGACTTTATATTCTAACTCCTTGACCCAAAAAACATATAGAAGGATATGCCATATAACAATATCGCCTCAAAACTATATTTAACTTTTTGAGCGCTATGTTGGACGCCATCTTGAATTTCTCAAAATGCTCAACTATGACAGAGTGGCATCAATCAGATCTGAAATGTACATAACATAAGCTATCAAAAACAGTGAAAAAATTTTATTCATAAGTCAAAACAAGGTTACCCTATAATTAGCCATTTGGCGCCCGGACTATAAGCAATTTGTGGTACTGATGTCTGAAAAATCGCTTCGTGCGTATTCTTACCGGAAAAGGTATATGAAGTTAACAAGAAATTTTGTTACATGTTTTTTATGTTATAAAAAAACAATAAAATGAGTAAAACTTACATGATTTATTTCCTCCAAATATGATGCTCTTTAATGGAGAGGACATGCCTTACTGGACCGATGGAAAACACTATGCTTGATGAAAGGATTCGCTTTTCATGAGTTAAGATCCTTCTCTAGCTATTCTCCGAAAAAAATTTCTTACATCATGTGACCAAACACGTGCAAACATTAGCGCCCCTCTTAAGTATCCGAAGCCCCTTTTTCCTACGAGTGAGTATGGGTGGTCAGAGAACAATTTTTTAGTGGGCATTGTGATGCAGCAGGACAGTGTCTTCTTTCCTCGTTAAGAAGAGTGGGAGCAATAAAAGAGGGTGGCCTTATCTGGGACAGAATCATGAGAAGTCTCTGAAATGGGGAAAAGTGCACAAAAGGAAATTTATTTCTTAGATAGCAAGCTGTCACGTTTCCTAATTTTTAAGCCACGTTCTCAAAGGAGCTAATTCTAATATAATTTGTTTTTTACGAAAGAAGATATCCACACTTTTCTAGTGCTGTATCGACGTTGTAATATATTGAATGCAAATCTTGAGGGTTGGAGGGGAGGACTCTGGTTCAAGACTACAAACCCCATGATCTATTTATTATTTCCAATACCCCTTCGAGCAGGTGTGGGTGGTCAGAAAAAGGGAAAGTGTCAATTGTTGAGTGGAGGGAGTGGATCTTCTTATTTCCACGTTTTTTAACGGATTTTGTTACTACCCAGGTAGCACAAATAACCTTTAAACGTTTTATAAACGTTTTTAAGCGGTTGTTACAACGTTAATAACCATTTTACAACGTTTAAAAAACGAAGTGTGCTACTTGGGTAGGAGAAAAAAAATTGCTCGGATAAGGATAGTATAAAACGCAAAAAGCCCACAGTAGGAAACTGATTAATTCACAGATGGTTCATTAAGTGCAATAGAGACGGAAATTTTTATAATTTTAGTTCGGGCTGTAATTCTAATTTAATTTTGAGACAAATGATAGCTCTGACTTTTTTTTTTCTCTCAAACATAAGAATTCCAAAATATTGAGAGGGACTTTTGATCAGTTCAAAATATTGGGGGGGACATGTCCCCCTCGTCCCCCCCCCCCCCCGCCAACGACGCCCGTGCATTTATGAATATTTTCAGCTATTAACGCTAAAATAAAATAGTTGTAGTGAATTAATTGGGGGTTCATATAAAAGACAATTGTCTTTAATGCTTAAGCATACAATAACATTAATACAATTAGTTTCAAATGAAGTTTTTCTATCGGCCTTCTAAATTCAAATAGCGTAGAATCATCCATATAGCTCTTAAATTGGAGTTTATTTTAAAAGAAAATTCACGTAATAGAGTACAAGGCAAGTTAAGCAAAACCCTTTTATTGTCAGTTCAGTATAACATCAACAATTTACAAAAATTGTAGTCGTGTAAACGAACTTTTTTCGAAGATCGCGTTTCCAAAACCAAACTTTTTCACTCTACGAATATAAAATTTATTCCTTTTCGGCATGTTCGTTAAATTTCATTTTTAGAACGTTTCAATCCGCCTAAAGTACCATAAAACTTTTTCCATGTGTTATTTTCATTTTTTTTCATATGCAATATAAATGTTATGTTTTTAAGTTACTTTGAGTATTAACGGTGTGCTGTATATTCTGGCATTATTTATCGGGGGTGGGGGGTTTCTGATAAATACTAACAGCGTTATGAACTCTTAATATTGTTTTAAAAAAAGTTCAGTCTTGCAATTTTTTAAGACTGGTAACCAAATTTGTCATGTAATGCAGAATATAACTTATTTTCTTTTTGACCAATACCTATAAATTTCAGAAATATTTTTTTCTTCTTTTTTGCAGCGAGCTTTTGAGGCCCTCTGTCACAGCACTCACTTGTTTGGTCGAAGATTAGTCCTCGAGTGGGCCAATCCCGAATCAGAAGATATCGATGAACTGCGAAAGAAAACTGCAAAAGATTTTATTGGCAGTGGTAAGTGGACTTTTTCTCTTTACAAAGTAAGGTTATAGTAGAGTGGTAAATTAGATACAAATGCTATCGATCTCGGAGAAACACCAGAAACCGTAATTTCTATAGAAGATTGGTTTGTTTCTTCGAACGAATTGTTGTTCAAGCGGTCGGAAGCAATCGATCGCCGACTGCTAAATTAATAAACTGCAAAATTAGCAATTTTACAGTTTATTACTGTGCATTTTACAGTTTTAGGCAGGAATCTTGGCAGCTAATATTATATTAAATTGAAACTAGCTGTCGTGGCCGTCACGAAACTTTCTTCTATATCTATTTTATGAATTCCAGTTACAAAATAAAATACGTACTCGCCCGAATAATTGGAAACAGCTCCAATTTCCCAATTATCGTAATAACCCTGCAAATGCAGAATCAATGAGCGAAATTGGAAATCATTGCAAAAGCCTTGTTTAGATTAATTGCAAACATTTTATTTGTTAGTAAAAAGAAATTGGCAACAGTTAAAAATTTCAAATCATTGAAAGTTTTCAGCTGTTTTGATAATTAAATAGCGTGAAAGCGATTTTTTAATGAATTGATTTTTCGCATTGTTGACTAAACGCAAAAATCACCCCACCCTCCCCCTGGGGCGATTGGCGCCAAAATTTAATCGATGCTTGCTTCCTTATTGGGTTAGTGTTATTCCAAATTTCATTCAAATCTCAGCAATATTTCTCGAGATACAGTTGGTGCAATGACAACATAAGCACTTTTGATTGCTCCACCCCCCTTTGAGATATTGACACACAAATTGAATCAGCGATTGTACTCAATAGGGTCTACCTATGGACCAATTTTCGTTTGATTCCGCCTGTTACTTCCTGAGATATAGCAATCACCTCCGCGCAGAACACGTGCGATTTCTCCACCCCCCTTCAAGACACTGACACACAAATTGAATCAGCACCTGTACTCTATAGGGTCTACCTATCAACCAATTTTCGTTTGATTCCGCTTGTTACTTCCTGAGATATAGCAATGACCCCCGCGCAGAACACGTGCGATTGCTCCACCCCCCTTCGAGATATTGACACGCAAATTGAATCAGCACCTGTACTTGGTAGAGTCTACCTATGGACCAACTTTCGTTTGATTCCGCCGGTTATTTCCTGAGATATAGCAAGCACCCACGCGCAGAACACGTGCAATTGCTCCACCCCCCTTGGAGGAATTCGCTAAACAAAGTCAGGTGCACCAGTTCACATGGTGGTACATATGTGAAAAAATTTTTGTTCGATTTCATGCAGTAGTTTTTGCTCTAGCGCGGCCACAAAAACTGGTCACACACATACAGACTCACACACACACAGACACAAACACACACAGACAGACATTTTCCAAAAATGGTCAAAATGGACTCAGCGCACCTCAAAACGTGCAAATCCGTCAAAATTCGACAATCGAAAATTTTCACGAAACCAATACTTTCTTCTATATAATAGATATAGAAGAAAGTAAAAACAACAGTTCATTTTTTGCAGTGTAGACTAACACTCTAATCTACGGTAATTATTTCAATGAAAGTGCATATAATTCTTGAAACTCTCATTGAAGCGATCGTTTGATAAGCCTGTGTGCTGTGAACATTTTGGTAGCGGTCCGAAATTCGGCAAATTCCAAAATCCTTTACGACGAAACTTCGGCATTTATATGTTTCCAGAGGCCAATAGGACGATAGTAAGCTATTTCTGCCGATGCCGATGGACAATTTTTCCAACCATCGGTGTCGATGCATCGGTCGAGCTTTTTTTGATATCTTAAAAATAGATTTAAAAAAAAAATGTAAATATGTGTGCACGAAAGGATTTCTATGACCCCCCTCCCCCCCTCAAGAGGAAATCCTGGCTGCGCCAGTGGCTTGTTGATAGCGCTTTATCGTTCGTTAGGCTTTTTGATGACGATATAAAAATAAAATTTTATAAAAAAAAGTAAAACCGACTTCAAAAACGCAGCTGAAAATTGCTCTAAAAAGTAAAAAATAAATTTATTCTTTGAACACCATCGATACTACTTTTAAACATGAGTTTTGAAGTCGGTGTCGAAACAGTTAATAAAATCATTCTTACCCATTGATTGTACCATTTGATTGATTTTTCCCTTCAAAAAACACTTGAAATTGAGAATGAAATATTTTTTTGTTTTTATTATGAAACACGTAACCGAAGAATGGGTACGAATGATTTTATTAACTGTTTCGACACCGACTTCAAAACTCATGTTTAAAAGTAGTATCGATGGTGTTCAAAGAATAAATTTATTTTTTACTTTTTAGAGCAATTTTCAGCTGCGTTTTTGAAGTCGGTTTTACTTTTTTTTATAAAATTTTATTTTTATTTCATTCTTTTCAGTGTAAATGTATACCCGGAATAGTGTCATGTTGCCATCGTGACGCTTCATCTCACTTTATTAAAGCGTCTGAAATTTTAAGCGATTGCCACTAAAAACATTTTTTTTTCTTTTTGGGATTTATTTCTATGCTGATTTAATTAAAACATTTTTAAATTACTAGTTTTTCACCCGATTATGCGGCTAAAACTGGCCTACAGGTTAATCTGCAAAGTAACCATTTACCGCCGATTCATTAGTGCATCACTAATTTTAAAATTTAAAAGTTTAGGTGATGGGAGCCTGGAAATATATTTTTTTTTTAAATTGGGAATATATTCTATCAGTAAAACTGCGGTTTGCATGCCGCATAATCATTTGAAATGAACAGTGCATTTTTTCCTGCTGCTTAAAAATCCACAGACTCCGTCGAGGATCGAACTCAAGCTCTTGCGAATGAGAGCCCAGCGTCTTACCGCTAGGCCACTCTATCGGCGAGCTACTGTCACCTAATAAACATCAAATCGCAAGAGTGTGCGCGTGAAATTTGAAATTCAATTCATGCGCAAAGAGGGTGCGCATGAACGGAATTCTAAAGATTTCCCTCAATTTCTTCAGGATTCCGTTCTCAAACCCCGCATTATAGGACCATGGGACCACCAGGGAGATGTACCCTTTCCAACAAAAAAAAAAAATTATCAAAATCGGCCTATTAAGTAAAAAGTTATGCGTGGTCATACATAAAAAAAATATACCGGTCGACCAGAGAACCTCCTCCGTTTTTTCGTCGGTTAAAAATCACGATCCATCGAATTTTGGCTGTTCTATACATAGAAAAATTGGAATGGGAAAACATAAAAATGGCGAATAGTATATCGTCTCACTTGCGAGATCTGCTACGAATTACGACCAATGAGTTGTTATGTCCTTCACCCTAATAAAAGGCAGCTCCAACTGCTCCTGATTGATTCGATTTCTGTAAAAAGCGTTTTGAGCTCTCCCTTCGTTAGTTATTCATTGCATAAGAACCTCCATAAATTATCCTTTGTTTATCCGTCACTTTCTTAGGATTGTTTACTTTCCCTGTATCCGGAAACTTCCCCCTCATCAAACGCCCCCTTTACGGCAGGGGCGTTACCATTTGAGGGGGTGTCGAGAGCTCTGTATCCGCATTCCTAGTTGCTTGTTTTCGCTAAGCTTTCCGATATTTTTAGTGTGCTACACAGCGAAGGCCTGTTTTCTTTTTTCTTTCCTTCCACGTGCGCTAACAAACTCCCGAGTGACTGATTGCGTTGGGTGTGGGGAATGAATTTGAAAACACGCGAAGTGTACGAATTTTGTTTTGAATGGGAGTGCAGGTATGTTGGCGGGCGCGTCTTGTTGAGAGGTCTGACACACGTTTTGCTGTGAATGTCAAATTTAGAAATGTGGACTTAGAAGTTTGTCTGTTTGGTGCTTGTTTTCCGCAAAATGAGCACAGAAAATGAAGTGGTTAGAACAACATATTTTGGGAGTTTCAAAATCCTCCCCCTCCCCCCACCCCCCTCGCGCTACAAGTACTGCTTATGAAACTCCCGTCAAAGTTCCAGTGAATCCTAGGGTTCCGCCGAACCTAGATAGATGACCTCTGATGTAATGTATAAAAGTATGCCTAGTTATAGGAAGCAGTATTGAGAAGAATAGAAGGGTTCAACCATGATTCAACGTTTAGTAATAAAGTGAATGCGAAGTATATTTTAACAGAAGTCCCCGATTTCATTTACGGATCGGGTGTGGCTTGAACCACATAGCGAGAAAATAATCCAGCAAGTTGGCTAGTGTTGTCAAGTTTGCGTAGAATATTTCTATCCCCTGAGACCTCAAGACAACGTGTGTCAACTTTTACTTACGTCTTGATTTGCGTTTTGTACGTACCTCAACATTCATCTGACCATTGTTTGTTTTGATTTCATTAACCTTCAAATCATTGACATTCTAAATGAATAACTAACTTTTACACTAAATTTCACTGTCTGAATCAATGAAAAAAACCAAGATATTTTTGGTGGGAGGAGTCCAGAAAAGCAAGGGGAAATGATACAGCTTTTCTATTTTATTATTTTCTACCATAGTTTTTTAATTTTTTAGCCTTCCAACGGATTTGATAGTTGGTTTTCTCAAAAACATTATTTTCATTTACTCTTTCAGCTAATAGAAGGCTATTTTTAGCCGCTTGTATGTGAGCGACAAGCGTGCTTGCAGACTATTTCTGTAATCATAATGTGCATCATCTTAATACTCTCTGTGCCAATCATCAGTTTAACAGTGTTGGGCATTTATTTCCTGCAGAAAAATAAATTGGTGTACACATTCAGTTCATCGTAACAAAGGGTTATTCCATAGTGACTAACGTAACATTCAGAGCAGATTTTGTAACTGTTTTTACTTGTTACTTAAAGGATAAAAAATATTTTTTAGTTATGCTGGTGGATTTACAATGTACATGGTATCTAGGTATCATTTCTGCTAAGAATTTCAAACAAAATTACTGACAGTAGATACTTTTTCAACCAAAATAGCAGTGTGACTAACGTAACATTTTTGCAACCCTGAAAATGAATGCTCATGTTGTGAGGCAAAAATTTCTCAAAGTTAAGCAAGTGTTAAAAATTGAATAATATATTTGAAAACTGTGTAAAGTTGGCTTTTAAAAACATAAAACACATTTATTAAATCTTAATTTTTTTTAGTCTTAAGTGTCACTTTTACTCAAGATGGAGTGTGACTAACGTAACGTGACTAATGTAACTATCGAATAATAAGCAGTATTGACACACTAAAAACTATGTATTATGGCTAATCTCAGTGATAATTACAATAATTTTTCAATTTTTTTAACTTCTTATGTTGTATGATTTTTATTTATGTATTTATTCATTTATTTTTTGATACTTTTTTCACTTCGGTATTTTTTTTTTTTTTTCTTCGTCTGAGGTTGACATTTTCATGGAATGACCCCAAATGATTATCTATTCAGAAAACAAAACACGCATGAAAGACTTTCCGTGGTTTTGCTAATTTAGCGCCGTAGTGTAAATTTTCGACAACCTTGTTAATATTGAAGCTGGGTTCGTGCATTTTAAGCACGAGATCATTACCCGTTGGATTCTGTTGCCGACTTGAAACGCTAGTTTCGGCCTTCATGCGTACTCATAGCGTATTCCACTTCTTGCGGTTATAGGTATCTCGGAAACTTCGCCCGAGCGACGAGTGGATTTTAGGATCTCCATCCAGCTTGACTCCGATTGCTAGTGCGGGGCTGGGGATTGCGTTGCGATCCAGTCGGGACAGTTGGCAAATGTGTTGGCCCGTCTCATGACACGGTCGCGGCAGCTGAAATAATTGGTCCGTCCCTCTCTGCGCCGCCCCCTTCTCCTGACTCTCGAGTTCCGTGGAATGCAAAGAGGGTGTGGGGACGATCTCCGGTAGCACGTGAGGAGCAACCTACTTGACACCCTGATAAATAGTCGCCTGCCTCACCCCCCCCCCCCCTCGGCCGAGTTCATCATCTTCCAGAGGCTGCAGTCATTCATTCTGTTCTGTGTACACATCCTCTCGGGGCTCTTCGCCGAATGAGTGATTGTCCTTGACTGTTGCGTGGCCGCTTGCACTGGACTTGAAATGCGCAACGCCCGAGAAAGGCTTTTTTCCTCTCGAATGGACCTCGGAGTGGATCGTTGCAGAATTTGGATTCACTTAATTGAGCAGTAATCGTAAAAAAATGAAAAGTTGATTACTTTGCTGTGAATTATATTATTGTCTTTTTCTTGTACGAAAAATACTCATGGCCAGTGGCAGATCTTGCAAGGGGCACGTGCATCTCCCCTCCCCGCCCCCACCCCTGTCATATTTTCCTCCAGAAGCAAAACCACGTGTTTAAACAGAAAATTCCCCCTATACTATCGGTGTCGTGTTGATCTACCTATTTTTTAACATAAATTTTTATTTTAATAATTTTTATGCTGTAGAATCTTACATAACGTAAGGAATAGGATCAAAACGCAACTTTTTGCTATTTATACTCATTTCAGCCAACCATAGTATGTTACAACTCCTGGTTGCATTTGGCACATTTCAGGGATGGCAAGCTTGTGGCACCATCGGCACTCTGTAGGGAGTCAAAATTCCTCCCTGAACTAGAATGAAAAATAAGCATTCTTAACCCAACGTGCACGAGGGGTGAAAAGATGGAGCCCTAGGAGAGAATAATGGCACCCTCCCTCAGTGGCGTACGCAGGTGACGTTTTGATAGGGCTGCAGCCCACCCCGAAATTTCAAAAAAAAAAAAAAAATGTAATTCGAATAAAATGTAGTTCGAATTTCTATGCTTTTTCCTAACAATGTTCCAAAGATGACCTACGATTACATTTTCAAACTTTAATTTTGAAAATTTTCTCGGATAGAGTCCTTCAGCCTCTCTTTAACCGAACATCGCCAAAGTTCTTCTATAATTGCAGTTTTTTAACTACATTTATGAGAATAAAGGCCTTGCCCCTCCCCTTCTCTCACTGTCGAAAATCGTCTAAAAGTGCTTTTGAAACTTCCATTTCAAAATAGCTTGACGAATTTCGAACTCAGCCCCCCCCCCCCCCCCCGAAATAGTTTGTTTGCTTACGATGCTGTTAGCTGTTGCTTTGTAAGTTGATAAATAAATCCTTAACAATGAATAAATAAAAATAAAAAAACATTATTTTGTGGTGTGCCCCCCCCCCCCTGTCAATCTTTTTTGCTCAATACTAATTTTGGGGGCAACAATGAAATAGAAACACAAGTGAATATTTTCATTTTGTTTATAAAACAGAGTGATGGCTGGCAATTGATTCTTTCGATTGCAACTAACTTGATCCCCCAAATTACGGGTCTACTTTGTCATAAGGTTTTTTGCATTATTCTGTGACTGCTTTCCATCTTACACTCAGTCTCTGCCATCAGTTTTTATCTATAAACTGTATATAGACTGATTGTGTTGGCTCAAAAGTCGCTTCATTTGCTTATTATTTTGCAACGTAACGGTGTTTTAAATTTCAGTTTTCAAGGTAAACTCTTCGCTTAACTAAGGTTTCGTTTAAAGTCATAAATTCAATTTTTATTCTTTTTCCTTTTTTTTTTCTTGCTGTTCCTGAAAGGCAAGTGAAAAAATTCGTTGGTGTCGTTTGTAGCTTAGAATAGGTATTCTAGAGATCGTGTTGCAGCCAATTTCAGTGTTAACCAGAATGCGAATAACGATGCACCGGCGCTGCACTGAAAGGATATCCAAGTTCCTGCACTATGTTTTTGACGGTTGACAAATTTGTGCATCCATCATACCGCTTGACAGACAGCTCCTGTCGTGCATGCTGCTTGGCTCGGAATGCTCTTTTTCTTTTTTTAACAACTTCTTCGCATAGTTTTGCTCCCTCGGGCATGTGCAATATTTTCTGCATGCGTAGAAACTTGCGCAATGTATCTCGTGTTCATTTTTCTCCCCTGTTATACATTCCTCTGACTCTAACTGCAAGCGATTTAATTCTTCGTTCATTTAAATATGAACCTTAAGTCATCACGGTATCAATAATGTACTGTTGAAATATCTGCTGCATTTTGAAACTATTTTATAAGATGAGAAATTTTGAGCAGAGCTAAGTGAGCGCTAAATTTTGTTGAATAGTTGAAGCACATACTTTTCAAAATTTTGTTCCGGTTTTTCTTCCTCGAGAAAGCAAGTCATGCTATCTTGATTAATAGAAACATTAGTCATTAAATGTTCCCTTTTAGCACTTGATCTCCATGCAGGAAAATTTTTAACTGGTGGAAAGCGAAACTGATATAATAGTTTTTCCCTACTCCTGTCTTTTTGCCGGTTCGTTACATTCGCTTTTTTTAGACATAATCTATGCAAAATCTACGCAAAATTTTTAAAACAAACAGTGCAGTTTGAGCTCTAGAAATTGACCACTGCTGTTTCCCACTCTATCTTTTGCGTTCATTTCATAAGCTTCTTGTTCCCTACGCCATTAGCTTCGAATTTCGCCTGTTCTGGTGTATTACGCGAACGATTTTAATTTGCTCGTAAGTGAGTGGGATTTATCGCAATCCGATGTGCTCTGTTGCTACGCCAAAATAAAAGATCTACCCTCAGTTGACTTTTTACCACGTCTGCTCCTTTTATCTCATCTATCACGGCATCACTCTCGCGCCCCATTTGACTCATGCCCGCCCTCGGTGTTCCCCCCCCCCCCTCCCTTGTCCCGTGATAGAGTAACCGAGTTCTTTCAAATATTCATCCGCTGCGTCCTGCTTGACTGTGCGTACCACATACTTTGAGCAAGACAAATGGAAGAACTGTCCTTGTTCCAGGATTATGAATACGAGGGTATCTCGTGACTTCGTCTCTATGTATTGATTAAAGTTCCTGAACTGAACAAAAAAAAAAAAAAAAAAAAAAATCCCTTGAAGTATTCATTGACAACTTCTGTATAAGTTTTTTCAAGGTAATGGAATGGAGGGGTCTGTGTTTTATTGGTATCGTTATGTCTTGACTATTTTTATTAGTAATTAGGTTCTTTAGTTCTGTGCTAAATAACTAAATTCTTTGGTTCAGATATTAAGCAGATGGATAGTGTATGTTCTGAACGTTTTTTCCGACAACACATATTGAAATTATAGCAGTTAATTATATGTTTGAAAAAGGAAAAATATGTTAGTATTTTCGAAATTGTGTGTGCAAAATTTTTGTCAACTTTGAACGTATAAAATATCAAAGGAATGCAATTATATTTTTAAAATAAATAAAAAATGTTGATTGAGTTAAATAAAAATGTGAAGTATTCTGGTAATATATTTTTCGGAAATTGGATCCTAAGGTCTTAGACAGGACTTCAGGTTTCAGAAGTGTTACCACTGCTTAAACCTGAATTTTATTAGTGAACTCAATCGTAGGTTTTAGTAAAAAAAATCAGTCAAAAAGAGTTTTTTCTAATTTTGGAACATCGAGTGAAAATACATTCTGAAGCATGACCCCTTTGAATATAATAGAATGTCTGCACAGTATTTTTTTAAAAAAGTTCCACATATATTTTATCTGCTTTGAACGCTCTTAGTGTAAAAATATTATTTCAGTAAAGAAAGAACTAAATTCCAACCCATAGGGACTTCATTTAAATATAAATTTCAATGTAGGAATAAATGATTATCAGTGACCAGGTGAAGAACCATGAGACACCTACAGTTTACAATTTTAAAGTCGAAATTACTTTGTCAAAAAATCAATTTAAAACTGAATTTTTAAGATAAAAACTATTTTTTTTTTCCTGCTAGGATTTCTTTTGTTCTTCAGAGAGCCATGTTTGAATAAAAAGTTATTAATGAGTTGTCACAGAAGCGTTCTCTGGTATCGATGGAAATGTATCAAAAGCGCTTACTGAGCTGCATGACATAACTGAAGTAAACCATCTGAGTAGTCTGTTGAGATCTGTTTGAACCGCATATTAACATCCCGAGGCGACATTTTGCTCAGGGCCCGATTAAGATAGTACAAGGCTCTAGGCCGAATACTTTTTTGGGGCCCCCTGTAGTCAGGCTTTACAATTTTAGTCTTTGGAGAAAACAATTTTTGCCATTGATAATAGCAATTTTATCCATTTGGGGCTTCTAAATTATAGGGGCCCTAGGCCACGGCCTAGTTGGCCTATTCAGTAATCAGGCCCTGATTTTGCTTCTAAGCAATGCTCTGAAAATGGTATTGACTATAACGTTTCAATTTTAAGTGCAAAATAATCTATTGAGTTCATTTATTAACAGCACGGAAAATGAAAGCAACTGTTTCGTAAGCCGTGTAACTTTTGTATCAAATTTATCAAATGTCTCGAAACGAATTTCACTGGGGAATAAATATTCTTAATTGAATCACGTAAAATGTCTGACTTGAGATATTGCTACACGGTTTCCTAAACTCATCCAACGGAGATAGGATGTGCAGTACATGATTTCACCGTACTTAATTTGCATTTAAAGAAAGGAAAGGTTTGGATTGAAAAGTTCTCTTCTATCATGACTAAACGTTAAATCATCCAAACATTGCAAAAGTTGTACTGTCTGATTTTCTTAGGTAAAACCTTCCGCTTATTTTCACGGAAGATCTTCTCTGATCTTACCAAAATAGAGGTGATAGGTAAGATAACAATTAGGGAAAGAATTATGTACTGCAAAAAATGAACCATTGTTTTTACCGTATAATACTAGCTCTAGTTCCAATTTAAAACTGTAAAATGCACAGTAATAAACCGTAACACTAGTAATTTTACTGTTTTTTCCTGTAAAGCTAGAAATTTTAGTTGATTGCCGTAAAATTTAACTGCATTATGCTGTAAAAACATCAGTATAATACTGGTAGCAGGGTTTCCATTTTAAAACAGTAAAATGCACGGTAATAAATTGTAAAGCTAGCAATTTTAGTTTCTTACTCTAAAGTTAACAATTTTAGTTTCTTACTCTAAAGTTAACAATTTTAGTTTCTTACTCTAAAGTTAACAATTTTAGTTTATCGTGTTAAATTTAGCTGTAATCTACTGTAAAAACAACAGTATGATACTGGAAGCCGAAGCTCCGGTTTAAAACTGTAAAATGCACGGGAATAAACTGTAAAATTAGCAATTTCGCAGTTTATTACCGTAAAATTAACAATTTTAATTTAGTTCTGTAAAATTAGAAATTTTTTGCAGTTTATTACTATAAAATTAGCTGTATCATACTGTAAAAACACAATATTCATTTTTTAGTGTAATCGACGCATTTTCGGCCATCTGGTTTCGATTTCCACAAAATCACTTTCGCACAGGCAACTTAGTGATTCGTCTCCGTTCGACGGACATGATGTTACGAGCCTCTTCAAACTCCCACGCATCGGTTCGCGTGGGGCACGAGATCCTCTCTCACCCCCTTGTCCCTTTCGACCTCATTAGAGGTCCCTCGTTGTCAGGGGAGGTCTGCAATCTGTCGTCAGATATTGTCCCCATCTGTCACTGTCTCGTTTCGAGCGCCCGTCCCCGGAAACGTATGTCGCTCGGGGATTGTTTTCGGTTGCTAATTTTTCTCATCTAACGAGAAACATTTGATGCCCCTTTGATAGCTTTTCGTTCGTTTGGTGTTTGTTGCCACATGTTGATTAATGGCGCGGTTAGTATTCAACACGTTTTGTTTATCGTGCACTCGGAATGTTTTCCTTTCTAATGTCGCTACATCGTGGATTTAATTATTGCTTTTAATAGTCCTGTGGCAACATCATTGGAAGAATCTGATATGTATCACAAATTTTCTCGCCCAAACTAAAGCAAAAAAGGGGGGGGGGGTCGTCTTTATACTTTATATGGTAGTGTAAAAGCTACTCTATTAGTTTTAACAAAACCCTATTTAGTTGATTCTTGTTCTTGTACCATATATTTATTTCAATTTGTGAAGAATTTTTCACAAATGTCACAAGTTTTTTTTTTTTTTTTTTTAATTAAACCAAAATGTTGGTCAAAAGTTTTTGATTGTTCCAAAGAAGATAAAACAGCTTTTAACATTCTCGTTGGAATTTATACTGCACCTGATTTAGGATCTTAACTAGGGATGCACCGATAAGTAAAGTGGCCGATTACCGATTAATCGGCGAATGAGAATCAGCCGATTAATGTTCGGGTTTATTATTTTTAATATTACCAATTTCACCCTCACTGTTTTTTTCCATTTCTAATACAATTCCGGTTTTTAGAAATGGTTACTTATTTGTTTTTGACAAAAGATTTGTTTTTCTCCGTTTTTCCATGTTCAATAATTTCAAAAATTTTATCAACTTCCTTTGAAATTTTTTTAATATTTTTGTAAATAAAATTACTTAACTCATTAGACGTAATAGTTATTAAAACAAATGGGGGGGGGGAGCTATGATGAACACTTTAATTTAGGGGTGTTCTTAATTTAAATTTATTTTTTAACTACAAGTAACCATTTAATTCAAGACTTTTGTTCTTTGAAAATTGGAGGTTATTTAAAAGCAATAAGCTAAAGAGAAAAATATATCGAGACATGAAAAATGTTGCAACATTGTCTATAAGTGTAGATTTATTCAGAGTAGGAATATTAAATTATTAAATCATTTATATCAACTGAGAGGCAACTTATTATTATTATTATTATTTTGTATTTCATTCTTTGAATTATTTGTTTTGTTTTTACTCACTACACGTTCGTAAAACGTGTAATTCTTGTGTTTGCAAAAAATTATCTATTTCTTGTTAATAAATTTATCCGTCGTAATATTGTGTTCAAACATCATTGAAATAATTTTATTTAAAACATCTTTTCCGCCGGTTGATCAGCAAAATTTGACTGATTATAAATGAAATGAAATATTCATGTTTTTGAATTCGAACTTAAAATTTCAGGAATTTGCAGGAGGTTATCTTTTAATATTCCAATCAGTTTTACGTTTTCTATGAACTATTTGTTTTGTTTTTACTCTGTAAACACTTTCATACTGTATGTTATAGTAAGGATTTCAGAAAATTACATTTATTTACTGTTAATAAAGCAATTTATCATAGTTTCTTGGTGAAGGTATACTTTAAAAGATAATATAAATTTTTTTTAAAAATCGCCGATTAATCGGCAAGATTTTTCCGATTATTAATAATCGGCTAAGTGGCTGAAAAATCGGTGCATCCCTAATCTTAACAATCAACAGTTTAACATCAATGCCTTGTGTGCTCAATGTTTTTCCGATGTTAAAGTTTTATATTTCAACAAAAAATGTTACTAAAAAGTTGATAATTTTTTGGAAATGTGAATTACAAAAATGAATTAAATGAAAGTTGATTTTATAATTTTATCAACTTATGTTGCCATTTTTTGTTTACTGCGTAATTCAAATGCGACCCCCATCTATTCACATTCAGTGCGGAGTGTGCCTGTAAATGTGTTTCTCCAGTGGCGGCATACTCGTCGCGGGGAAGTAGAAATCATGCGTGTCGTATGGTTCCGGAGATAAAATACTTCTATCTGAGCGATCAATCTGCTCAATATCTTTAAATTTTAAAATGCAGATCTTTTACAGTTGCTGCACAGAAACACGAATTCTGCCACTAGAACCGTAATACTACAGCAGATTTCAGGTAACCAGTGTTTTCGCAGGAAAACTACGTCTTCTGGCTGCCGATGTGCCTGGTCGTAAGACTTGATTTTAAAAACATGCACGAAGTAAAATGATGAAGCAAAAATAGTGTAATCTAATGCTCAGTCAAAACTTCGAGACTGATTGTTTAATATGTAGCTCATTTTATTTTACTCCTCGTTTTAGAGGAGTTACTCGATCAGGCCCGTCATTTAAGGGAGGCAAGGCAGGTCAATTGCCCCCCCCCCCCCCCGACTTTGAGATATCAATGTATTTACATATAAATGGGCGTGGTTTTTGTTGTTTTCTGGTGAAATTGTATTGTGTTTTTACCCTTTGCCCCCCCTCTCCCCCCGGAAAAACTTGAAATGACTGGCCGGTACTCGATGCACCTTTCACAAATAACGCCTTTGAATGTACTAATCTTTCAAAAAAATTAGGTTTGTTAAAATGGAACTTTTTGTGCTACTCTGGATCTCAGGAGCACACTTTTTATAAAATGTTCGACCGCAAGAAGGAATCCTTTAAAAATATTTACAATTACAAAACGAAATCTTCATTTTCAGTATTTTTTTAAATATTATTATGTCTTTTTATTTTTTAAACCGAAAAGAGAGAGAGAGGGGGGGGGGGGGCAAAAAATGTTTTACCAAAAAAGTTGTAATTTTACACTTCTAACGAACATTCCATGTTCTTTTAAACATTTCACATAAGTGGTAAAAATTGTAAAACACACTGGTTCCCAAACTTTTCCTATTCGCGCCACTCTTTGAAGAATTAGCACATTCTCACTGTACCCTAGTCTATCTGTATGAATGTATTGAAACCAGGGCCGTATTTAAGGGGTGGGTTTTTTGTGTTCAAATTCCCTCCGAAATTTTTCAGAACTATTACAAAAATGCTTTTCATAGTTTCTCACTGAAAAAAATTATCATTATTATTTTATTTTAATTTTCTTCTTTACTTTGAAACTGCATTTGAAAAATTCGATTATTATTATTGAATAATTGTACAAATTAAGTTTTTTCTGCAGTATTTATTTTTATTGTAGTTATTGCAACCATAATTTCTCCACAATACACATTTCCCTTCGACTTTTTAATACCACTAAAAAAAAAACACCAATATTTTTCAAACACATCTTATAAGTATGTCGTAAAATAGAAATTGCAAAAGTATTCCTTCGAATACTCGTAATGAGTAAACTCATCTAGCCAGAGTTTTTTTTTTTTTTTTTTTTTTCTTCATCGAAAAAATGAATCTTTTTTTTTTTTTTTTACATTTTTCATGCTAATACCCTTTTAACATTTATTGTAACAAAAATCAAAAGAATATAGAACATGAAATCAAATTTATTGACTCTATAGATTTCACGAGAAATAGGTTTGACGAAACCCTCCCCGAAACTAAGGTCTGGTTACGGCCCTGATTGAAACCATGGACAATTCAGGGCACCCCACTATCTCCTGCAGCCCTCACTTTGGGAACCCCGGGTGTAATACATTAAGTATTCAAAAATCCCACCCACCCATCTTTTTTTTACATTTCTAAATTTTAATCTTAAATTAATATATATATATATATATATATATATATATATATATATATATGGGCAATTCCACGGTAACTTTCGTTACATTTTGACCAACGCTTAGGCATTTAGCACCTCAGTACAGACAAATATTGTCTTACAAACCTTGAATAAAAGTTTTCTATGAAAATGACAGTCAAAAGCAAAATTAAAATGCAAAAATATTCGATGCATTAAAATTTTTCAAAATTTAGCAGTCAAAATTAAGGCAGTAACTTACGTTACACAAAAAGGGAATGACATAATATGAAAATTGGTTCTAAGGCAAATTTCTGCTCTATTACAGCTGTTTTCTTGTTTGAAGTATAATTTATCAGTTCCTTATAATGCTCAGGAATTGATTTTCATTAATTTAAAAATTTATTTCAAAAATTGGGAATTATGGGAATTTTTGACTGGGTAACTTACGTTACAGTAACTTACGTTACAAAATTTACTTACAACCAAATCTTTATTACAAAAATTAATGAATGTAAATTACAGCTTAGTTTAGATCAAAATATTGAAAATTAACAATTATAAATTGAATTTATAGAAATTTAATACCAAATTCAATGAACAATCGAAAATATTATATAACATAAAACTTTTAAATGCAAACTGGTCACTGTTATTAACAAGTTCAGGTAGGTTCAATTTTTCGAATCACGTTTTCTCATAATAAATTTCATCTGTCGTTTCTGGCCATATATAATAGGTTCCAACAGCAGCCATTACTTTTACTTTAAACTCGTTTTCTTCAATAATTGTCACAACTCAAGGATACAATGTATTTTCGTACTTCATCACACACCATTCACCGGCTTTTATCTCTGTTTTTTCTTCTTGTTCCTTGAAATACTTAACTAAACGAAACCCCACAGTTTGTCTATTTCTAGTTCTCAAATGTTGATTGTCAATGTGCGGATCTTCAGAAAATAGTTTTGATAAATTTTGCTTTTTCATATTTTAGTACCATCAAGAGTGACTTTTATTTTCGAATCTGTAATATCCACATGACTTTTCACATACCCCTTTTACAGCGCATCTTTCTGCGGAGTTCAGTGGCATTTTAATGCAGAATAAAATATATTTCACCTGTAAGAGATAAAATATTTTTATATTTGTTTTTTCCAAAACATATTTAAAAACTTTAAAGCATAACAGAAGTCCATTTCTGAATAACTTTTAGTAAATTACCTCTTAAATATTCCGAATGCAGTGATATAGTTAAGAGATAATTAATATCTTAAAAGCCAAAAAGAAACATGTAATTTATAATAGAGGTGTATTGTAATCTTATTAACAAATAGAGATATTTTAAGAAATATGATTAATTTAAATTAAGTAAATACAGTACATTTAAAGGAATTCTTGAATAAATTACTTCTACTAACCACATAGGTTTATTTCACAATTTACTTCCTTTATAAACGCAAGTATTTAAGTCCTACTTAGGTAACTTACATTACCTGCATATTTCGGTAACTTAGGTTACACATTTTGATTGTAGCACAAAAAATTAAATAAACAATATTTAAAAAAAAACTTTAACTATTTGCTTAATACACACTTATAAGATAGAAAATATAGCATTGTTAACATTGCATTGCCCTTTCTTTATGCACATCATGAACTTTAATATGTTTTTGGTAACTTACGTTACATAGAACAGTGCATTTTTGAAGTTTATATAAATCACATAATTTAAGTGAAAACATTCGTTTAAGCAATTCACAATATTGAATTAAAGTGTAATAATCAATATTCTTCCTTTAAAACAGTTATCTAAAGCAAAAAATTGAAACTTACCAACGTTGAAAGATTGATCATTTGCCTTACCAAAAGTTAAATATTCTATTTCCAACTTCAAAGTGCTGCCAAACTAAAAATACTACATTCTTGACAAAAAATTAGTATAAATAATAAACTTCAAACATTTTTAAATAAAAAAATATGCAAAACAGACGCATTGCTGTAGTTTTATATTTCCAACGCTTTTCCACACTTGCATGGAATTGCCCATATATATATATATATATATATATATATATATATATATATATATATATATATATATAGTATATACTATACTACCAAATCACGGGAAAATGTTCGAAAAGCTGATTATTCTAAAACTTTTTTGTCTTTCTTTTTTTAACAAGCTGTGCACTGCAAAAAATAAACCATTGTTTTTACAGTATAATACTGGCAGCAGAAGTTTCGGTTTAAAACTGTAAAATGTACAGTAATAAACCGTAAAACTAACAATTTTACAGTTTGTTACTGTAAAGCATCAATTTTAGTTTATTACCACAAAATTGGCTGCATTATACTGTAAAAACAACAATATAATACTGGCAGCAGAGGTTCCAGTTTAAAACTGTAAAATGCCCGATGATGAACTGCAGAACAAGCAATTTTACAGTTTAACTGTGTAAAATTAGCAATTTTAGTTTATTACTGTAAAACTAGCAGTTTTTAGTTTTACAGAAAATAACAACGATACGAATGCACAAAGTAATACTGTAAAAACAACATAAATTTTTACAGTGTATTCAGGACCCTATGATATTGACATATCTGAATATATCAGTAGTCCTGAGTTGTACCCTCTGTTTCACTCCAGCCTGCTAGCTTTCTCCATTGTTCTCTCGAGTGATAGGCGTTCATCTCTTTGTCCCTCCCTTGGAAAGCACTAAATGGAAACTGTTCGCTCCATCACTTGCCGGAACAATCGTCTACGGGCTCCATTCTAATGAGATTTTCCACACTTCACAGATTATCTGTGGGGTTCTGTCCCTTGCTGAGAGGGATATCGAATTTTCACACACCCTCTCTGTCAGGGTTTTTTTATTCCTATTTTTCTACGTCCTATATATATACTTTTGGAATTTTATTTTTAGTATCGTTTTACTTTGTTTTTTCTCTCTTTTGTTATTTTATTTTAAGCTTTGTAAAATAGCTAAAATACGTCCCAATCTCTATTTCATTTTTTAAGACTTTTTATGCCACAATTCGGTTGCAGTACAATTTTATTTCCTGTAATTCAGAAAAGGAGGGGGGGGGGAGCTTTTTCAAGTACATGCTAATTTAATGTAAAATGCTGTAAGTAACCTGCTATCAGCCAGGGCAAAGGTCGAACAAAAGCAATTCTACTCACTGCTCGGTCATGACATCCCGAGATTACAGTTTGTCCTTGTTATCAACTCATCAGTCCGGGATAGTCAGTAACCGAGCTGGAGGCAAATTTCCTCTTACTGTGGCTAAGATTTCTTGAAAACTGGTAGATAAAATTAATTTAACGTATTAACAGGTTGTAGCTGTCAGACATAATATTTTCTTGTATTCGAATATATGACAATTAAAAGTTAAACTTTTGAACTCCTGGAATAAAGTGCAAATATACACCAAAAGATATCACTCCTGTGCAAAAGGGATTAAGCGTAAATTCTTATGTACTGGTACAGATCAGTGCACTGAACTATTTACATTAACATCTTGCATAGTCAATTTGCAGCCATCGAATGTCATCAAAAAAAACTTTGGTACAGGGCTCAATTAACCTCTGAAGTTAGGGAAAGCTCAGTCTCATGCTCCCCCTCCCCCCCCATCTTTTTTTTTTTTTGCTTTTGAATATATATATATATATATATATATATATATATATATATATATATATATATATATATATATATATATATATATATATATATATAAATATATATATATTTTTTTTTTTTTTTTTTTTTTAATTTTTTTTTTTAATTTTTCACACACTGAATCAAAACTTTCTAATACTTCAAGTATTATTTCCCAAAGTCATCCAGCAAAATTAAGTTAAAGTTTTGCTCCCTCCCCCTGCCCTTGACACAGAAATTGTGTATTTTACATATGCTTGTACTATAATTATCAGCAAATGAAAGTAGTTAATTGTTGAATGGCATTTATCACTGCATAAAATAAATGGCATAAAAGCGCATTGTAACATAACTGCGCGAAATCCCGCAATGGAAAATAGTTTATAACCACATTCTATGAAATATGTCCTTTTTTTAATTTTCTTCCAAAAGATGTTGAGCCTGTTCTAATATTTATAACTAGCGGTACCCGCACGGCTTTGCCCGTGGTATAAAATTAAAAGTGCATTTGTAAAATAATTGATATAGCAGAAAAAATGCTCTATTTTAGTTTTATTCAACTATAATTCCTTCAAAGTGATATAAAGATCTGATATGCACTGTTAAAAAAATGTCCTGAAAATAACGAAAAAATATACGGCAGCTGAGTTGCCGGAGTGTTTCCGTTTCGTTAATTATATTTCCGTGATTTTGAGAAATGTCAGTTCATCATTTTTCCGTTCCTCATTTTTTCGTTTCTTAATTCTCCGTTCTTCATTTTCCCGCTTCCCCGCTTATACGTTATAGGCTTATACCTAGACGCTTACACTTATATATACATACATACACACACAAATATATATATATATATATATATATATATATATATATATATATATATATATATACATACATATATATATATATTATATATATAAATATATACAATTCAAACTCTCAAATATCTTGCCTTTAAAAAAATACTTTAGCAATACAAGAATTGGTTTTTTTTTTCATTAAAAATTTTAGTTCATTAAAATAACATGATTTTTTTTTTGTAAAGATTACATCAATTCTCGCATAAAATACTCAAATATTTTGAAGGTGGAATGATCAATGCATAGTATTTCTGAGCGCACAACTTCAAAACATTAAGAAGTATTAACAAGGTGCATTTTTTTTTAATATTTTCTCTTAAGTTTGAATACAAATTATCTACAAATCTTCTTTAAAATGTCGGACAAGGGAAACTCGGCGGATGCGTCTTGTATCCAACGCGGCATATAGAATCCTTTCAGGAATAGAATGACTTCCAGGAGCGTGAAAAGATCATTTTTTCACAAGTCTTCTAACGGCACAAAATAATTGGGGGAACGCTATAAATCCAGCTTAAGTTTTCCAATCCTTGCAATCTCAAATTTTGAAGCAAAATGGCTTCACAACACTATCGGTTTCTCACTACATTCGAACGATATATGTTTTGGCAAGCGTCCAAGTTTCCAAGTTCCTGGCGCGGGGAAAAAATGATCGGTAATTCACGGAATATGTCTGTTCCTTTAAGGAAAAGATACGTTTTGAAGCGAAAACAGAAATTTTCTGTTAAAATCAGAAAAAAAACTTCCTGAAAGTTCAGGTTTTTTTTAACAGTGTGGACCCCCACACTACTTAATTTTACGTGTAAATTTCTTAGTAGATGCCTTAAGTGCTAAAATAGTGCTTGGAGTGAGCAAGATAACAATTCAAACATTTGTATCCCTAGTTTGCTACGAAACAATGCAAAAAAATGTTTTACAATGATTAATCTCCTAAATATCGTCGATTTTAACATCATTCAGTGGATTTTTCGCAAAATATCGCCAACAGCGCCAAATTGAACCTAAATTTAAAAAAACAATTTTTTTTCGCCAATTTGGCGTCAAATACTTGGCGATCAAAAGCTTGGTGATATATCGCCAAGTGGTCGCGCCAATTCATATCACTTTTGTTAACCAATTCATATCACCTTGCATTGAAAAGACTGATTTCCCGATAAATGGGGTAAAACACCCCCTTAGAACATTCGAATGCAACCCCAAGGGAGATGGAGAAAAATAAGCCAAAAGAAAAAATAAGAACAATTTTGTTGATAACAGAAACCAACAGAAATCTTACCAAAGTTTAAAAGAAGAAGAAAGTTTTCTTTCCTAGCTTAAAAAACAAAACAATACATTTTCCGAAATGAAACACTTAAAAAAAACGATGCAATATGGCAATTGATACGATATTTCGTTAATCTGTGCTTTAGGTACCCTTTTCTTGCTAAATGGGCGATAGGCGCGCCAAGCGAGGTAACCCTAGCTATTTTGCATAGACTTTTTGAAAACGCGCCAAGCAGGGTCCCAAAGCATCTTCACCGGGAAAAAGACACGGCTGCCAGAGAATTGGAACAAAAAAATACTACGCCTCCTCTAAAAAAAAATATTACAAAATACTACTGTTTCCAAACGTTGCCAAAATCAATGTTGCTGAAATGCGAAATCTATGAAAATGAAAAAAAAAAAAAAAAAAATCCGCCAAATCTTTTAATTAAGTCATTAGTATATTGGAAACAGGGTTGCCAGAAAAATACTATGCTCCTTATTTGGGCCGAAAAAATACTACCGTAGAATCAAAAATACTACGTCTGGCAACCCTGAAAAAAGAACGAAACAAAAATAAGTATGAACACGTAACCATAGTAACAACATGAAAAGTTGATTTCCGTTGATAAAATAATTCATTTTATCTCTATTTTCAAACAAATTTTATTCTCGGCTCAACCATTTTAGGATCGTTTGGCTTGCTTTACTGAAGGTAAGCCTTGAATTCCGAGATTCTAAAAACAAATATTACAGCTCTCCTGATAATCGTAGAAACTTCGAAAAAACTTCATTTTATGCAGAAAATTTCAAGCTTTCGAATGACATAAGACTTGAAAATGTGTATGAAATATTTCTTCCCTATTTTATCGAATTTCCGCTAAGAATTCGAATAGAAAAATAACGAAATGGAATTTTCGAAAAATCGCTTCGAGGTGCAAAACTACATGCTACAAACTAATTTTGTGCCAAGTGGCATGAAAATCGACCGAACGGTTTTGGCGCTACGCGCGTAACAGACAGACAGACAGACAGAAAGAAGGAAAGACAGACCCACCTTCAGCTTTATTATTAGTAGAGAAGAGATATCTAATAAAAATGCATTTAAAAGCAAAATTGGAAATTTTTAAGCAGTTTTTCCATCATTTTAGAGCCTACTGAAAACTCCGATTGGAAACTCAACTTTCCTGAACCTTTTGGGTAATCAAGCCATACTCGAGTAGAGCGTTCACAAATTTTACTACTTTTCATAAACTGAAATCCGCTGTGGCATCTTAGCCATTCCCTTACCCCAGACGGAGGTGATTGGCACCAGGCGCCAATGAGACGGCGGTGTCAATAGGGTGGAATTTTACTGCGCCATTTGTCACCGTCGGGGCGTTTGTAGCCAATTTTCCACTATGCCTTTGTGCGGTGGACCCTAGACCGACTGATGGGGGCGGTCCAGACTTTCTGGGGCCCTGTGGCCTGCAAATGGGGTCACCGAGAATGTGTGGGCCTCGAACGCAGCGCCAACGGCTGGCGAATAAAAAAAATGAAGATGTGAGGGGTGACGCCCCGAAAAAAAGTTTGGTGGACTGAACTCTAGTTTTCTAAGAGGAGATCACTCTAGAACTCCGGAGAAGGAGTTTGCATTTTTCTCCGTGCTCGTGCTTGAGCAAACATCGGAACTTAGGTTCCAGAGGCGCGCGGCAGCGCCGACCCATTTGCTGTTGGACAGCAACATCTCTATCTGAGAAAATATTGAATTTTAAACGAGAGTTTATGTAAATATTGTAACTAATCCAGAATAGTGTAAATAAAGCAAATTTGGACTATCCAATTATCTACATTCGTCTGCATTAGCGAACATTTTATACACACCACACAGCCAAAACGCCACACCGCCCTTCGTACCTCACCGCTCAGTGGTTGGTTTAATAAATTAAGCGTATAATAAATGACTGAGGTGGTGCGCCGCATTCTGCACACGTTCAACGTCCAGTTGTTTGCCCCTGAGTGATGATTGCCGGTCAGTTTGCATGCAAAGTAGCGGCCCTCCACTTCCTTCTGATTGCACCACGGGGCGTCCGGCGACAAAGGAAGTTCCCCTGCGCGACAATTACTCATCGCTCTCTGCTGACTTCGCGTTGGTTACAGCACCCAAATTTACAGCTGCCCGAAATTCGGAGCGCGTTTCGGGGGCAAGTAGCAAAAGTTATGCTTTGCTGAGTTATTAGATTTTGTTGTGGTCCTTTGAGAAGTTGGGAAGTAGATCAACAAATGCACAGACAGAAAGAAAGTTGAGTGCAATGTTTTTATGAGCGTTGCAATGTGAAATGCTCATAAAATTTAACATCAATGAATAAATTTTCGGCGTTTACAATGTCAAGCCAATGTTCGATAAATGTACTTATATTTACAATAATGAGTTACTACCCTAGCAGCACAATCTCATCGGCCGATGATCGGCTATTCATCGAAACCCGATGAAATTCTCATCGGCCGATGTTTGGATTCCGATGAGTTCTCATCGGAAATTGCTCCAATATGTCTCATCGGCCAAACAGAATCCGAGCAGCAAAATCCGATGAGTTTTGCTCGAAACACGATGAGAGTTGGAGCAATATACGAGCAGTGTAGCTCCGTGGCAATGAATTTTGGATCAAAATACGATGAGAGTTGGATCAATATACGAGCAGTTTAGTTCCGTGGCGATGAATTTTGAATCATTTTTCTTTTTTTTTTCTTTCAAATGGGGCTGCAGTAGAGGCACAACCTTTTGCAGACGTAATGCGATCCCCCAACCAGGTGCGACTGGCCAACTCCAGATCGCACCCGGATTATCGGCGCGGAGAGCCAACGCTCTACCACCACGCCACCAAGTCTACGATTAATGAGACCAACACTGCATATTTAATAAAAATTTGAGATTGGGAAAATTTTCATCAGAAAATTTGATCATTACGACCTCTTTCCGATGAAATCTGTAGCTTGGCATTTAGCATTTAGCACCCCAGAGACCCCCGTACCTTCCAATTTTCTGTAGCTTGGCATATTTTCATCGGGAAATTTGATCGGAAGGATATCGTTTTCCGATGGAATATAGCTCGGCTAATTTTCATCGGGAAACTTGATCGGAAGGATATCGTTTTCCGATGAAATATAGCTCGGCTAATTTTCATCGGGAAATTTGATCGGAAGGATATAGTTTTCCAATGAAATATAGCTCGGCTAAATTTCATCGGGAAACTTGATTGGAAGGATATCGTTTTCCGATGAAATATAGCTCGGCTAATTTTCATCGGGAAACTTGATCGGAAGGATATCGTTTCCCGATGGAATATAGCTCGGCTTATTTTCATCGGGAAAGTTGATCGGAAGGATATCACTTTCCGATGAAAAGTAGCTCATCGAAAACCGTGCTCGGATTCTGATCGGAACGATGTCATCGTGCATTACGGGATCAGTTTACGAGGAGTTGGATGATCGGCAGAGCAAAATCCGATGAGTTGATGCTTTGGTTAAGACTGGCAACAACGGCTTTGGTATATTTGTTCTGGACGTAGCCCACCATTTCTAAATAAATGTTCTCCTGCCACAAAATCAGTAGACAGGAGTTAGAATGTGAACAGTAACGGATCGCAGAAAAAATAGAGGGGGTTGTGGCACACACCGCAAAGTACTGAATTTTAATTATGTGCTTTCATTTATTAACTTTTAGTAAGTAAATATTAAAAATTATAATGTGCAAACAAATAAAAGGAGGGGCACATAACTGAAAATAAATGCAGTTTGTCGCTTCCTTTCATGGAAAAACTCTCAAACCGCTCCTTATCCAAAGTGAATTGAGGTCAGGTCCGTCGTTTCAATTTTTTCCATTTGAGGGGGGGGGCGGCATACCAAAGGGTGCAACTACAATGCAATTTCATCAGAAAACAGCAAAAACCACGCCCACTTTTATGTAAAAAACATTGATTTCTCAAAGCCAGGGGGATTCCCCTATATGAGGGCCTGATTGAGGTTCCGAGGAAATAATGAAAGTGTACAGTACTACACACATGCATAGTGATTCGACAAATTCCGGACGCCAGGTCCCCCAGGCAACTAAAAGACTATCTTTCCGTCCAGTTCCTCTAGAACAAGAATCTTTCAAAAGCATAGTATACACTAAATTTTACTATAAACTCCGAGAAAAAAACTTCTCTGGCACCCAACATTTTTTCCTGTTTCTTAATGCTTTATTCTGCCGGTCTAAGCACAACAAACGTATCTGCACTTTTTAACAAAAATGAGTTACCGTCACCAGGTTCTTTGTAATGTATATTTTTTAAAAAAATCTGGAAAAGTATCTTCTGAATCAAATACTGTCGGCCCCGCTTAAACGAATACTGTCGGTTCAAAGACATTTAATTCAATTAAGCGGGGTATTCGTTAAGGCGGGGATTTTTAACGTTGCGTCTATGGCAAGAGAAATATTCGGTTCCAGAATATTTTATTCGTATAAGCGGGGTATTCATTTATCCGTTACCCGATTAAGGGGGGGGGGGGACGACAGACAGTACATGAAAACGCAAAACTTTAAAGAGTAATACCTCAGTTTGGGCTCGATTGCAGATACCACTTTTGCGCTTAGCAGGGCAGTATTGCCGGTCTCAGCTGATGTTTATTTATTGTTTTTATTTTTCTGACAGGTGGACCGAAAGCGAAACTGAAAAAATCAAAGTTAAAGGAAGACGTAGTTTTGGCATCTGCTCGATCACGGTCAGAAGAATAAAAATAGGTATGTATCTAACTACTGGGAGAAGACCTTTATGAGCACCGACGTCGACGTTACTTGTACACTAGGTGGCCAAAAGTATCCGGACACTTTCAAAATTTCACATTTTTACATATAGCTGGAGAAATAAGTGATCAATTGTTCTTTAACTTTAGTCATACAAAATATAGGCTTCACCGAACATTTCCAAGTTGAAATTAAATTACCCTTGCATTTGGGGGACGATAAGAAGGGGGGTCGAAAGAATAACCGCTTTTTGACCATAACTCTTTGAAAATAGCTCGGAATAAGCTATGCATTTCAGTAATTAATTAGCATACTATGTATAATTACTATACAAATTCAAATGAACGCACCACTCTTACTTCCGAAGATATGAAACATTTTTTAAAAAACGGCAATTTTATTTGAAGGGTTTTTGCTCATAACACGCAGAGTTTTTGATCAAACCTTATCAAAACTTCAGGAAAGATGACAAAATACAAGAGAAAGAACATACTAAAACGGTTTTTAAAAATATTAAAAATCCGATGAGATATGAACGTTAAAAGGAAAAAAAATTTCACGGCGCATGCGCGAACGACAGAAATTTATAACTACAAAAATATTGTAGCCTGGTATATACTGCATCTTATAAAAAAAGTTCCAGTTGAATATCATGAAAATTGAAAAAGATATCAGCGGTCTAGTGAGCTGTATTTCATTCATTCGCAGACAATACATACATAGTGAGGGTCTGTCCACAAAGAGCTATTTTTAAAATAAAGGTTATTTCGTCATCGTTCAAAATCAACGTTTCAGGGGGTCTCCGGATACTTTTGGCCACCTACTTATAAGGTGGTCTTTTTGGCCGAATGGGCGAAATGTGACTTCTATGCCAAATATAAATTTTTAAACAGTATACAATTTAACATTGAAAAATATGCTCGATTGTCCCCACACTATTTGTGAACAACCCCTCTCCATTTATGAATTGACTGCAAATGAATGAATTACAGCTCACTAGATCGCTGATATCTTTTTCAATTTTTACGATATTCAACTGGAACTTTTTTTATAAGATGCAGTATACACCAGGCTACAATATTTTTGTAGTTATAAATTTCTGTCTTTCGCGCATGCGCCGTGCAAAATTATTTCCTTTTAACGTTCATATCTCATCGGATTTTTAATATTTTTAAAAACCGTTTTAGTATGTTCTTTCTCTTGTATTTTGTCATCTTTCCTGAAGTTTTGATAAGGTTTGATCAAAAACTCTGCGTGTTATGAGCAAAAACCCTTCAAATAAAATTGCCGTTTTTTAAAAAATGTTTCATATCTTCGGAAGTAAGAGTGGTACGTTCATTTGAATTTGTACAGTAATTATACATAGTATGCTAATTAATTACTGAAATGCATAGCTTATTCCGAGCTATTTTCAAAGAGTTATGGTCAAAAAGCGGTCATTCTTTCGACCCTCCTTCTTATCGTCCCCCAAATGCAAGGGTAATTTAATTTCAACTTGGAAATGTTCGGTGAAGAATATATTTTGTATAACTAAAGTTAAAGAACAATTGATCACTTATTTCTCGAGTTATATCTAAAAATGTAAATTTTTGAAAGTGTCCGGATACTTTTGGCCACCTAGTGTATTTGTTTCTTTTTTTTTTTCAGTACTTCTTTTTTCGTTGGAAATACTTACATATTGGTTGAATAATCCGCCGTAATTGATGCATCTATTGTAAAGCATTATGTTGTAAGAAAATTTAGTGTAAAATTTCTAATAATTTTTCAGGCAGCAAATCGTACCCAAAATGTCGTTTAAATAAACTGCAAAATTTTAACAATGTTGTAGCTCTTAAAATTTCAATTTTATAATCTGACGTGATAAGTTTTTTGACATTTTCCTTCGCTTAATAGGATTTTTGAGCACTAAGGTACTACTAATAAATTTTTTCTCCAGTGCAAAAACTTTGTGACTAAAAAGGAAAAGAACAAAACAGTAAAAACAAAGTGCCACGGTAAAGGGGGAAAACGGATTCTTTCCTTTTCTTCCAAGGGAAAAAAAAAACGAGTAAAAAGTTTTATGAAGAAGGATCGCTGAAAAGACAAGGTGCCCCCGAATTTCCCATTTAGAAGCTACGGCCTGGGGGCAGGGGCGTGCCGGAGCGGTCAAGCTGGGCAAGAGGTCTGATTTATGGCTTCACTTTTCTAATGGATGCCGCAACAGTTAATGAAGAAACGCCCACCGACGCTTCTTTTTTGCCCAGTTTGGGGGCGCCCCGAATATTTTGGTGTTCTTTTTTTTCTTGTGCTTCCTCCAAGGCATCTGCCAGCTGCCGAGATGTTTGTTTGCTCGCTCAGATCTGCCCGGAAAAGCCACCGTCGCATCCCACCCGCTCTAGAGATGGATAGACCGGCAAACCCCCCCCCCCCCCCCCTCCTTCTTTCGCGGTCTCAGTGGGATCATTTCGGTGAGATAGGGTTGACCTCTTTAGCATGTTGAGGTGGAGTGCTGTTGTTTTGGTGAAGGTGAAACTGACGATGATCGCTAACAAGTCCTGAAACATTTGCGCACAAATGAGCTTCGAAAATATTTAAGGACATGGAAGTAATGAACAAACAATGATTGGGCATATGTAGGTTTAAAATCTTCTTCTAACCTTGTTTTGTTATTAGAGTCGAAAAAAGGAGAAGTGAACTACAAAAAGTAGATGCTAGCAATAGTACATTGCGATCTTTTTTCCTTAAAAAAATATGTTGTAACACTTAATAAAACTTGCTTTTCAGTGTTTGTTTGAATATGAATTAAAAATAACTTATAAGCTCTTCGATTTTTTTTTAGCTGATTTGTTTATTTATTCATTTATTTTTACGTAAAAAAGAAGGTTCCAATATTATATAACTTTTTGTCGAAAACAGTCCCCTAAATTAATTTAACGAAGAAAATAAAAATTCCCTCTTGATCTCCGAACGGTTAAGGATGTACGTTGTGTTGTAAAATGCGCTTTTAAAAAGTTCTTAGAAACTTTAAAGAGCAATTGGTACTTTGGTTGCAATCTAACGAACGACCGTCATTCATGGGTACTTATATTTCATTAAACAGAGCTGGTAGACGAGATGCGGAGGATATGAAGGAGTGTTTCATCTATTGCCGACGGCCAGGGCCCGAGTAAAATATCCCGGGGCCCCAGACCAAGTACTTTTTTTTCGGCCCCTTTGTATTGAAACTTTATAATTTTAACCTTTTGCTAAAACAATTTTAGCTACAGACTGAAGTAATTTTAGCCATGTGGGGGTCCCTAAAAAGCGAGGGCCACCAGGCCACGGTCTAGTTGGTCTATTCAATTATCGGGCCCTTCTGATGGCCCCAGTGAAGCTCAAGTTGCCATTTTCATGGACATTTTTTGGAAACTTTGCTCCTTTTCTTATTTTCAATATTATGTAAAGTTTTGCGTGTTAACATTAATTAGAGCTATATTGCCGTATGAAAAGAAGTTCTAGAGATAACAATCAATAGAATCCCTCAATTTACTACTCCTCTGGGCTCTGTTAATGAATCATTATTAATAGAAGTCGCGAATGTTTTTGTAAAGGATGGCTTACGCTATTTGAAGACTGTCCATTATACTTGATGACAACTACCATGCGAGATTGTTGTAAAATTAACTGCAGAAATTACTGAAATATACCTACGGATTACAAAAACATGTAAGTGTCCATAAATGTTCTATTTTCGGGGACATTAAATGTCGTTTAAATGACAACCTTAAATGTCGTGCTTTTGTTTCTAAACGATTACTATTTTTTTCTCCATACTGCTGTTATAGTTTTATGGGTAAGAATTGGAGCTCGGTTTTTAATCATGCCAAAGCTGTGTGTTTTAAGTTCTGTCAGTTGAGAAAAAAAGAAAAAAAAGTACAGAAGCTATTGTTTCTCAAAATAATTACTGACCCAGACAACGCCTGGTATTTTCGCTAGTAATTATATAATAACATTATGCAAATCTCATGGGTAATAAATGACACAGCATAGTAACACAATAAAAGGACAACATTTTAAAAATTCTTTTCAGGTCAGGGTAATGTTTTGTTTTTAAAATCATGTGAATGATTTAAAACATTGCAAAAAATGAGCTGTTGTTTTTAGTATAATACTGGCAGCCGTGGTTTAAATTTAAAACTGTAAAATGCGCAGTAATAAACTGTAAAACTAGCAATTTTACAGTTTCTTACTGTAAGGTTAGAAATTTTACAGTTTATTGCCGTAAAATTTAGTTGTATTATACTGTAAAAACAACAGTATAATACTGGCAGCAGAGGTTCCAGTTTAAAGCTGTAAAATAAGCGGTAATAAACTGTTGAATTAGCGATTTTACCTTTTATCACTGTAAAATTAGCAATTTTACAGTTTAGTACTGTAAAAGTAGAAATTTTACAATTTATTACCGTAAAATTCCCATTTTTGCAGTTTATTACTATAATACGCTGTATTATACTGTAAAAACAACATTCATTTTTTACAATGTACAACTCTTAAGATATTAAAAATTCCCTCTTCTTATTTAACCATTATCACTTGCTTTAATCGATTCTGGTATCTGGTGACCAACAATGATGTGACAACGAATTTTGGCCGGCCTTATAAATGTCGATACATCACGCTAACAGATACCTGATTCCACCAGAAACTGTAATGTGTTTGTAATACTACGTGACGGATGCATTAAGAGACAATGGCGGATTATCTCCTTCTTGATCTTAGGTCGTGAGGAACATATTGAAAGTTCTGAGCTGAGAGGTAGCCGCGCGATTCGCTGCTGCCACAAATTAAGGAGGTGTTTTTAATTGATATTTTACAAAAAGGCAGAATTTTTTCTCTAGCCCGTTGGTGAATTGCTTACTTCCGATTGATTTTCTTTTCGTTTTTTACTTTTTCTTTCATAACGTAATGTGTTCCATAATGACACTACAAAATGAAAAAAGAAGTGGCAAGCAAGCAGTATTGTACCGACTAGGACTAGAGATCCTGGCGAACTTTGTGGATGATCCTCCCCCCTCTTCATAAAAATCAATAGCAATAACAATTCATTATTGCACATTAAAAATGTTCGCTCTTAAACTAAAACTAGGATACATTTTTCACTTCTTCATACAACAATACTTTTTCAAAGGGGCATTAATTGAAATTTGTGGCTTAAGAACATTAGTATTTAATTTACTATAGGTGTCTACAATTAACTACTTTACGCATTTACTGAAGGAAAAAAAACTTTTAAAGAAAAAGTAAAATGTATTACGAAGATTATATTCCAATTAGGAGGAGGCAATCGCAAGAGCAAATGACGCAACCCCCCAAATGCCAGGAAATGCCCAAGAGTGAAAGATCGCAAAAAAGGCTCCCCCCCCCCACCTCCCCGTCAAACATTTCGACGGCGCACTCCGCTCTGTGAACACCGGTATTTTCTCCTGTGATCAGAAATTTAAAACAAATAGAAAAAGTAGAACCAGGGACACTTTCACTTAAAAAAAAGGAGGATGGCGTCTGGTGTTCCTCCCCCGGAATTTTTTTGAAACTGAAATTTGAAATTCTGGGTTCTGACTATCTTTGTGTTAGGTGGAAGTACTCATCTTTTTCCCAAGCAATTTTTGCCATTTTCGTACCGGCCGTCAGCTACATGCAATAATCAAGGAAGGCCATCTTTCATCATTCGCGATGTCAATTATTAAATGATCAAATTTAAATTAATTTCTATTCGTATCCTATTGAAGGACTCTATTGACTGGTGTAATTAAAGATAGCTATTTTTAAAAAAAATTGCACGTTCCTTCAAATTATCCTTTTTTTCCCGTGGGTAGTCACCAAAAATAACATGAAAAAGTATTAAGACGTTTTATTTTTATTTATTTATTTATTTTTTATTTTTTTTTTAAGTTTTCAATGAAAAATCGCTAACATGACACTGCCCCCCCCCCCCTCGCCAACATTGCTGTGAAAAACCTTATGGGGTTAACGACCATTGCGAAAATAGATTTTCTTTTATGCTCACTGGAGAACTTTTCTTCTTTTTTTTTTTTTTTTTTTATTTTCTTTTTTTATTTATTTTTTTACTTCAAAAAATGGCTTACCGAGTACTTGTTAGTGCTTTCTGTTTAACTAAAGTGTGTTTTCTCACTTCGAAGAACTGCTTTACTGAGTGGGTTTTAAATTTGTAGTTCCAAGTTTATGAGAAATAATATTAATAATAATAACTACTCGATTTTTATTTTTTTATTTAAAACTCTTGACTTCATTATTCGTCAATAATTACATGATTTTAGACTGGAAATAGTCTTTTAATTCTTGTATTTCTAAAATCCTATTCTTCTTTTTTATTTTTTCTTCTTAATTAAAACAGATTTTGTTAAACATGTGATAAAAGATGGGTGGTGATTTCATTGCATTTCAATTTTTCATTCATATTTCTAACCGCATTTTCTTTTTCGTTTCCTTAGGTGACATGTGTTGTGGGAGATGTGCCGAGAAAATTTGTAATTTTATGTACAGAAACTTTGAAATAAACTTTTTAAAACCCCGTGTCAATGGATCTCCAAACTTTTGTTACTGCATCTGTCCTGTACCAGAATTGCTCTTTCATTGGCCGACTCCCATTCATCTTTCCACGCCCATTTAACTCACCACGCCCTCTTTCCTTGGGATTGGCAAAGGAAGTGAAGCAGAACGATATCAATGGCTGAGGCGACCATTGCGGTACAGTAGAAAGAAGACCCGGTATCCCCGAGCCAAATAAATCATGATGGCTAAATTTAGTAATGGGAGCCAATTTTGTGTAATGTGGGATATAGCGTGACAACAACACTTTATCACAACCGCTGCCTTTTTACCGCCAGTATAAGGGAGTATGTATCTCTGGAACACACTTTCTCCCACGATGCGAGAGTGGAATTTTAATAGGCGCCGCAATGGGGTTTTAGGCGAAGTGGACAATGCAATTGGGCGGAATCTGGTGGCAAATTTCTGAAGATGGGGGGTGAGGCGTGAAAGGGGTGTCACGAGGTCATTCCATTCAACTCCGGCTTTTCTATATGCTATGTTTGCTCATAAACAGAAGCCGAAGCGATAGTTGCAAATTACCGTTTCATTTTGTGGTGTGAAAATATTGATCTGCTGTTGTGCTAAAACGTACATCGCTTCATGTTTCTTTCTTTTTCAACCGTTTCCAAAAAATGCAAACAGTAAATTGAAACTTTAGAACAAAATTAAAACAATAAAATTATTAAGAAGTTCACCTAAATAAAAAATTTATATCAAAAATAAAATCGTCACAACTCTTTCTTTCAGATTAAAAATAAGTTCTTCTTATCTCCTTTTATTTGCCAAAATAAATAAAACTAAAACTTTTTGAATGAATAAAAAAAGAGCAAAAACCATTTATAGAAATAAAAATAAAATTTGTGCTTTGAATTCAGTTCATTTTGATTCAGTCAATCCAGAAGCGTACTCAGGGATTGAGGTGACTGGAGCTCCAGCTCCAGTAGCGTAGCTAGGGTTCCAGCACCCGTGGCAAACTCAAGAAATCGCCCCCTCAGGGTCACGTTGATGGGAGGTCACAGGAGGTCCTTGTGAAACCCCAAAACTATCACTTATTCAGAAAATTGTGTTGATTGATGCGAAAATGATAAAGACAATGTTGCAACTTTGATTTTCTTTTTTCTTTTAAAAATGTTTTAATGATGCTTTATGTTCCTTCTTATATGTCATTATATGTGTAATGCTGCTCGTATTTTAATGTCTGTTTAAATTGGAATTTCTTGCGGAAGATTCGGAATTTTCCCCTTCCTAACAATTTTAGTTTGGAACGTTTCTGCCTCATCCCATCACAAATTTCACATAAAAACAATAAAACCAATAACACTTGCAATTTCGTTACAAAGCATTTTTTTTCCCATGACAGCTTTAATTTCCCAACTTTATATATATATATATATATATATATATATATATATATATATATATATATATAAGGCCCAGCCCGCCTGGAGTTTTGGTCTAATGACCGAGTTCCCGTTTTGGATGAAAACCCTGGGCTTTTTCGGGATTTTCCACGAAAATATTTTTAAAATCACTACTCATTCTCTACTAAAACATTGTATACCCAACTACATCTTGATGCTCTAACTTTTCATAAAATCAGGGAAGCTCTGAAGAGAGGTCACCAAAACCTCCGAGTTTTTATTCTTCAATACTTTTCTACTAAAAAAACTCGTACCTTTTTTTTTTTTAAAACTCTGTCAAAATCCCTGGCTGCTGCGCCCGTGGCAACAGCCACTCCTGCCAACCCCTAGCTTAATAACTCATCAAACTAACGGAATTCAAAATGTAGATTTTTTTTTTTTTTTTTTTTTTATCGCATCATGCAGAAAACCATGGCAAAGCCTCATTTTAAGAAACGTAACAGATAAAGAAACAGCAGAAATTCATAGAGCCACCGATATACAGTAAAGCATTTGTTATATCTTTCAACGGACTGATGGGAAACGACGTACTAATCGAAACATTTACAAATTACTTTGATTAATACAAGTTTAAGACTACTGACGCAAATTAATGCAAATACAACAGTTGTAAGATTCTATAATTAATTGTTAACTGTAGTAAACTGCAATTAACAATAAATTAATTGTTAGCTGATACATTGTTTATTGTAATTTTCCACAATTACAATTGATCAATTGTTAGTTGCTGTGGTTACGTTTGCCTATTAATCAATTATTACACTGCGATGCAAAAGTTTAGACAAAATGCAAATATGTGAATAAAAATAAAACTATTCAACGAAATGCTTTCAAATTTCTACTGCAGGTCCACAATATGGTCTCAAATACGTGTCTGGAGTTCTTATAACTATAACTGGAATCAAATTTTGGATATTACCAAAGACATTTTTTTACACTGTTGCAAAAGTTTAGACAATAGTCAGATGTTATGCAAATATCCCTTGAAATGTAATTGGTGGAGGAAATACGGGACTGTGTTATTCATTTATAAAGTGCAGAGATTGCTGAATTTATAATCAAAATCTCAAAAGCTCTTTAGTTCTCGTGTAAGGAAGATGAGAAAGTTTGGAAGCCGAAATTTGAAAATGAACCTTCTTTATTAATTTTTTGTCTTTTAAATCTGCTCTAGTATGGTTGTACATTGTTTTTTACTTTGTGGAGAGCAAATTCAGACATGCGTATCGATCAAAAAGTCCAAGAAAAATTATATTTCTTAAGGATGAAGGAACTGAAAAAACGGCTCAGACTGACGATTCGCCCCGTAATCCTACAAAAC